>PPOP03000056.1:0-57615 GCA_003708535.3 Kazachstania bromeliacearum | reverse complement strand
TACGACGACTACTACTAGTATTAGTATTAGTATCCATATCCAAACAGCTTTCACCGAAAAGCATACACTAAAAATTTCCAAAATCGGCCACTAACGTCACTAACTCATCAAACTTTCCAGAGGAAACGCATTACCAATTATCCACATAGTTCCACTCCAAAAAAAATATACATATGTTGTAGAGGCATATATATACCACTCTTTAACTCTTTTCTAACTGAAGTGACACAAAATTTTACGGAAAACATTACACTCATTATTTTGTTTACTAATTATTTGTTTACAGTCATTTTGTTTGTTTACATAAAAAAAATTAGTAACGACATACATTTATACATTGATGTAAACCAACTTTTTGGGTTTTGATTGAATACATTAAATTGTCCCTGATAATAAAATATGGACAATACAAAATAGTCAATTACTGACTTTCCAAAACCAAAAATTAATGTTTCGCTCTTAATACCTCAATACCAGAGCTAATACCAAAAAAATCACAATTTTATACGTAAAAACGCTGATTTTCAAGAATAATTAAAACTTCACGTACCATCACATTACAATTAATACCGTTAACAGTATCAATCAATCACTGAGGTTCAAATAGCTGTATAATTGTATATTACATATTTGTATGAACTGTTTATTTACATGTCATGATTTACGATGTGTAGTTTTTTCGAATTCTCAGTTCCGGAAAATTAATAAACTAAACCACATCTTTAAAATGATGTTATTTATAAGATGTATTATTTACAATAGTCTAATACATATCATTAATAAGAGATAAACAATATAGATATACTCCACTATGTATAAAGTACAAGTGGTTTTAGTACCTCCAAGTATGAGGGACAATTTTGTTCCTGCCGGTTTAACTTCCGCTTTAGAGGACTCATCTCAATTGATAAATAATGGTAATTTACCAAATCAAGCCAGTATGGCAAATAACCCAGAAGCTTCAATGCAAGCTCCCAATTGGAACAACTCGATGCTTTTATCAAGTTTTATTACACAACCACCATTGAAAAGATTCCTACTTTTTACCAAACCAACAAATACTCTATTGGAATTATCTGAAGAAATTTTAGCAAAGTGTGAAAAGATGTACCCAAGTTTAGTTGATGAGATTACTATTTTAAGTCTACAAGACAGTAATTCATGTGATTTAGATCCTGATTTCATTGTCAAGGACGTTTTTAATATGGATAACACTGTACGAGTTATACTAAAGGATGAAATAGATATAAATGAATCAACTGCACCTGTATCACTTTATGGGACAACAAAGAGAAGAAAACTCAATGATGGGAATCAACAGCCTATGTCTTCTTCGACTGAAAAATCTCAAACAAATGGTACTTTGAAAGTAGCCAAAAAGAGAAACTCTGTAACTACCATTAGAGGTTCCACAAGTAATAATTTGAGAATATCTACCCCATTGGCTCATCAAATTTATCCATCACAAACCTCTAATAATTCAGACGATGAAGATGACATTGGTGAAAGATCATTCTTACCACCACCAAATCAACCTCAATCACCACCGATCCGTATCAGTTCTGGTATTGACAATTACAAAAAAATTAAATATTCAGGCAATGAAGACACTGTATCAAGGTCTGAAACTGTTGATCCTGATAAATCTAAACAACAACGTATGCTATCGGGAACACCATTAAGAACAGCGATGACACCAAATAGAGTTACTTTAACTGGTCAAAGAGTTGTATCTGAAAATCATAACACAACTGGCTCACGTAACGGATTAATATTTACTGGTACAAATAACAGAACTGCTTCTTTAACTTCACCAAGAATCACATCTGGGATGCTTGTAATTCCAGAACCTAAAATTGCGGAAGTAGAACAAGAATTGAAAGAAGGTCCATCCAGTCCTGCATCATTATTACCTGCAAAATCTACAAGACTACCTATGAAAAAACCATATTTGGAAAATCCAGTTTTACCCGACACAGACACATCTTCTTCCTCTGATCACATTGAAGAAGAATTACCAGAATCTCCATCAATTAGAAAAAGTGATGTAAGTCATAATGAAAGTCTAGAGAGATCCCCTGTCAAAAGCAGCCCATTCAATAATGTTGTATCACACTCAAGAGGATTGGCTAACTCTAAGCAAACCAAGGCTCATACAGAAAAAGCTCAAAGAAAAAGTTCATTAGAAGCTAGAGTGGAAAATAAGTCTTTTTCTCAGAGAGGTCTAAGAAGAATTAACAGTTTCTCTGAAGAAGACAATGACAACTCAAAGAAACAAAAAGTACAAAATCCAATTGAAAGTAGCCCTTCTGCAATTGATAACAACGAAGAAGATGCCAGTTCCGAAACAGAAGCCAATACCACTGTCCGTTTCACTGATATCAATTCTCAACTGCATAACAAATCTCATGAATCAATTCATAAAGAAGATGTGTTAAATATTGTAGAACAGAATGTGTCTATACCTAACCCTGCTTCGCTTTTAGAAGAAAATGCATTATTAAGAAAACCTACTCCTCCAGTGTCTAAAACTATAGTTGATACATTCGATGAAAACATAACAGGTGATATCACTGTTAATGAAAATGGTAAAGATAAAAAGTTAAAGGGAGTCAAAGAATTGAAGGAAAATATCGTCGCAGTGGAAAATAAGAAAGTTAGTTCACCTAAAGCAAAGAAAACTGCCCCAAGTAAACCTACAAAAAAGACACCCGTTAAGAAATTACCAACTCCAGCTGCAAAAGGGAAGTCAGAAAATCTACCCGCCAATAAAGTTGTAACCATTGACAGAAACAATAAGCCTAATGCTGTCAACATCGATAGAAAAGACGAATCTTCCGTGGTCTCAAGTTCATCAGAAGATTCTGACGACGAAGAAGCTAGAAAACCATTAGAAGAGAGAAACATTAAGATTAAATCTATAATTGAACCAACTTCTAATAATGTACCAGAAACTTCTGATTCTTCTAAACCTGTACGTAGGAATACTACAAAACAGACAAGTGCTCAGAAGAAAATAGAACCTGCTAAAAAAGCTGTGAGTAAAAAGACAAAAGAAGTTACCAAGAGCTCAGCGGATCATTCAGAAAAAGAAAGTGAATCTGATTCAAGTTCAGAATCTTCGGATGATAATGATGATAGAGTTGCTATGCTAAGGAGCAGCAAAACGGCCAAAAAAACTGCTCCTAAAGATTTACCTAAATCAACAGTTGATCAAGTCACCAAGAAGACCGTGGTCAAACCTAAGAGAAAATCACCAGCTAAGAAAGTTTATCAAACACCTGATTTTATCGATACAAGTGAAGAAGAATCAGATTCGGATATAGAAGATGAAGTGGATATTAAAAATAAGGATGTAGTTGCTGAAAATACTTCTAAAAATAACAAAGCTGATAAGGAAGTTAAGAAACCAAATACTGTTTCTAAGAAGGAAGACAAAAAGCCAGAAACTGTTACTAAAAAGGAAGATAATAAACTTGCAACTTCCACTACAAAAGCCAGTACTATCGAATCAAAGAAAGATACTTCTAATACGTCTGTGATTGAACAAAAAAATTCAACTGAACAAAATGAAAGTAAGATTGAGGAGAAAACGACAAAACAAGCATCCAATAATGTCACAAAGGTTCCAACTCCTACTTCTGCCAACAAATCTGAAGAGAAGAAGGTAACTAAACCAGCATCCCAAAAAGTAACAAAGGCTACAACCTCTGCTCCTATCATTGAAACTAGAGCCAGCAAGCCTGAAGATAAGGTAACGGTACCAACTACCAAGGAACCAATACCTAGTAGCCAACCACCAGTCAGACCAGGTTTGATCAATGGTTCTAAACAAAGTAAGCCAGTAAGTTCTAGTTCAGAAGATTCGTCATCTTCTTCAGACGATGATTCTTCTTCCAGTTCGGATGATAGTTCGGAGGAAGAACGTTCCTCATCTGCTAGAATATCAAGAAGAGTTGTTGTGGCACCTCCAAAGGGTAGTTTAATTACAGACATGTCTGATATTGCTAATGTTGCACAATCTACACAACAAATGAGCACACAACCTGGAAAACCTGCTCCTCCAAAAACTGCATTACCAGTATCATCACAAGAGAATGATACAAATAAGAAGACTGCTATTGGCTCATTATCTAAATTACCTCAAAAATTCCGTCCTTCATTGAGTTCATTGTCAGACTTAGTATCTAGAGGTATCCCTGATGTGAAAGAGCAAAATGTAAAGAGTACTTCTGCCCCCACATTATCCAGTAGAGCTAAAGAACTTGTTAATTCTTCATCTTCTGATTCATCATCTTCTTCGTCATCATCGTCATCATCGTCTGATTCCGATTCAGGATCAGGATCAAGTAGTTCTGGTTCCGATTCTGATTCTGACAGTTCAAATTCTTCATCTGATGAAAAGGGTAGTTTTATTAGCGCTAAGACAGCCAATGCTGCATTAAATAAAAAGAAGAAGAAATCTAGTGGTGGTTTTGCTTCATTAATTCGAGATTCTAAGAAAAAATAAAAATATAGTTGTACTTATTTATGTCTCTTTCTTTCAAGTATGTAAATATAAAAATAAACTATACAAATGTAAATTAAAAACATATCTTCAATTAAACACCATTTGCCCATTGTAAGACATAAATGGCACCTGATACGACAATAATACTCACGGGTAAACTTAATATTACATAACCCCAGAATAAAATATCAGCCATTTCAGCTTCAAAAAATTCATTTAATTGTGTAATTTGTGTTAATTGAATAGCTGGTGGAGATACTGTTAATAAGAACCCTACCACTAAGAAGATTGGATCATCTAAGATGGAAACGTTAATATATTTAACAGCAATGGCAATAATAGGTAACAGGAAACATGATGGAAGAATCATACGTCCAACAATGGACCCAATTAATAATTTCTTATGATTATGAGTCTTTGGATGATTATCTTGCGTGGGGTACAAATTAGCACCCAAGACAATTAAAATCAATGGGATTGAAACAGACCCAACTTGTTCTACAGCTTCTGTAAATGTATTATTAATGAACCCTTCTTCTCTGAACAATTCATGTTGTAAACCGGGGAAACATGCTACTAGGATACCTAATAACATTGAGTATAAGGGAGGATTCAACCAAGCTCTAATCTTTTCCAAAAGAATGACACATTTATTCATTATCATATTCAATGTAGATTCTGTAGCGATTGTTTCACCATCTAAACTTTGATCGAATGATGAATAATCTTCAGATGTTTCATTAGCAGTGGTGGCTCTTGAGACGTTACCATTTTCCACCAGGCTTTGAATTTGTGAGGGGGGCATATTTGTAGTACTTTCCCCTGACCATTTCAATAATTTGTTATAACCCCAAGACCATCTAAGCATTTGACCAATTTGTTGGAAGATCAACAGATACAACAACCCTCTTGAAGCGACATTATCTCTAGTGTCATTTGGAATTTGGTCCCATGCTAAATCAGGTAATGTGTAGGCCAATGACAAAGTCAAGGACACCGGCAGAGAGTTACTGTTACCGAATATGGAATTACCCAGAACGAAATTAGTCTCATCTGTATCTAATTTCAATAATTTAGCCATTATCGTACCTGACAGATAACAAATCGATGTACTCAAGGCGAAAAACAATGGGATAATACCAATTTCTATAATTTTAGCCAGGGACAAAGATTTAGCCAATTTACTGAAAATCAAACATGGTGTAAACAAGTCGACATTCAATAACGATATAATTTTTTGACTTTGCTTTGGTAGAAGACCAGAGTGAGCACTGCCAAAACCTAGAAATGCAATGATGACCACTTGCAGGACAGACTCGAATACTTTAAATGCAATGTGTGTGAATGAAACAGCAGTGTTTAGTTCCATTTAATGTTGTTATGGATGATTATGTTGATAGCAACAACATGGGGGTGTTATCTATTTGATTGACACTTTTATAGATGAGGTTCCTTTAATTTTCAGCAAAAACGGAGTTAGGGTTCGCGTGCCCACATGGGCTGAGCCTCAGATTAGGGCATGGCATTTTGAAAGTAGGGCAAAAGTTTTATAGTATGGCGAAAGTTCCCCGGCCCTAATCGTTCCAGAGTAATACCATCCCATATGGGTCACTACCATGGTGTAATCTATCAAATGGGTCTTTATTAAAACGATATTATATACATGCAGAGATTAAACACACAATCAGACACTCTTGGCCCATTGCAAAACGTAGATGGCACCTGACACCACGACAATACTCACGGGCAAGCTTAACACTACGTAGCCCCAGAACAAGACATCGGCCATTTCAGCTTCGAAGAATTCGTTCAATTGTGTGATTTGTGTCAATTGAACTGCTGGTGGTGACACTGTCAGTAGGAATCCGACCACTAAAAAAATTGGATCATCTAGGATAGACACATCTATATATTTAACAGCGACGGCAATGATGGGTAATAGGATCATCGAGGGTAAAATCATACGCCCCACGATAGATCCAATTAACAATCTTTTATGATTATGTGTCTTTGGATGGTTTTCCTCCGTTGGGTGTAAATTGGCACCCAACACAATCAAAATCAATGGGATCGAAACAGACCCAACTTGATCAATGGCTTCTGTCACCGTAGTGGTAATAAACCCACCTTCTTTAAACAATTCATGTTGTAATTTTGGGAAACATGCCACGAATATACCCAATAACATTGAATACAATGGTGGGTTCAATTGTGCCTTGATTTCATCTAATACAGTTTCCCAACGAGCTCTAAATTTATCCCAAGACGTCTGTGATGAAACACTGATACCATCTACATTAGAGGTGTAAGCACCAAACAAATCATTAGTTGGGGAAGAACCTCTAGAGTAAGATGGACCATTTTCCATTAAATTTTGAATTTGTGAAGGTGGCATATGTTTAACGTTTTCACCTGTCCATTTGTATAATTTATTATAACCCCAAGACCATCTAAGCATTTGACTAATTTGTTGAAACACTAACAAGTACAATAGCCCTCTCGAAGCCACATTGTCTCTGTTATCATTGGGGATCTGGTCCCATAATAGCCCAGGTAATGTGTAAGCCAGGGACAAAGTCAACGAAACGGGTAAAGAATTACTGTTACCAAACACTGAATTTCCCAGAACGAAATTAGTCTCATCTACATCTAATTCCAATGCAGAGGCAGTAATCTTACCAGAGAAATATGATATGGCCGTACTTAAAACGAAAAAAATTGGGATGATAATGATCTCTAAGATCTTAGCTAACGATAAATTCTTCCCCAATTTACTGAAAATCAAACAAGGTGTGAACAAGTCCACGTTCAATAACGAAATAATTTTTTGACTTTGCTTGGGCAGTAAACCTGCATGTGCACTCCACCATCCGAGAAACGAGATGATTACCACTTGCAACACGGATTGGAACACTTGATAAGCAATGTAGTAAAACGATATAGCTTGAGTGACCACCATTTTTATTTTATTTTATTTTAATTTAATTTATTTGAATTACATCGGAACAAGAACGATTGACATTGCTCGATGCCTCTTCTTTATACCAGATGACTCGCTCGAGAGCTCATTGCAATTAAAAAGTCAAATTCCACACTGTGTAAATTAAGGTTTTTCTCGGAATTTTTTTGATAAAAAACAGTTGACCGGACCCGGCTGCTAGGGTTACGTCGTATATTATAGGGCTCAGACGGTCCCTGAATCAGGGCTTGTTCAGGCACGCGGCGTAAAAGTTTGCCCACGTGCTAGGGCTTGGAAGGCCATTTCCGTTTTGGGTAATAGCAAACCCGTTTTGGGTAATATAATAATATATAAGATATATATAGCAAGTAGGACTAGATAATTAATTTATCAGCTCTGTATTTGAACAGTGGTTTCTTGTCTGCAGTCATGGTGTCCACTTTCAATTCTCTCTTGGGGAACCCCTCGAAAGACTTGGCGTAAGTGGCCACAGCATGGGCAATCAATTTGGTGTTGACCATGAATGCCTCCCAAGACAAATTGCTCACATCATCACATAGTTGATGGTAACATTTGTCCAACACTTTACCGTTGAACACATTATCCTTTTCGGCACCAGCGGCAATACCACCAGCGGGGATACCATTTTCAATGAAACCAACATAATCTGATCTACCATCAAATGGTACTAAAGTGTAATTCAAATTATGTGATTTGTAATAATCAATGTAAAGATTTTTCAATTCTTCAGAACCATTTGGATGATTAACATTATCAGCATCGTACACTTCATATTCATAATTTGGAGATGCCATCATATCGTAGTCCATAAATACTCTAATCTTTGAATTTTCATCTTGAGTTAAATTGTAAGCATAAAAATTAGAACCTAATAAACCTTCCTCTTCAGCTGCCCACCAGGCAAAACGAACTTTATTGTTAATCTTATAATGAGTTAATTGTTTGGCCACTGTCAACAATGAAATAGTACCAGAACCATCATCATTTAAACCAGGACCTTCCTCCACAGAATCTGAATGAGCACCAAGAGCCACAATATTATCAGCATCACCATGTTTAGTATCAGCAATAACATTCTTGGTCTTAATAGTCTTCACTACAGAATCCATAGCAAAATATAATGAATAATCTTTATCTAAAATAATATTACCAATCATTTCTTTACCCACAATGTATGGAACACCAATTGTGGCTAAAGTGTTATTTGTGGGTTCACCAAGAGTACCATGTAACCCACCAATAGCATCAGGTTCATTATCATAAATAACAACAGCATGGAATCCATGTTTACCAGCTAATTGAGATTTTTCACCAAATGGACATTTACCTCTTTCAATTAAGGCAATCTTATGACCTTTATGACTAGTGTAAGCTTCAAATGATTTAACAGCATCATAATCAGCTTCATTACAACCCAAATTTGGAATTTCAATTAATGTACCAACAAATGGTTCCACTGGTGGTGATAAAGCGAAAGCAGTAGTATTCACAAAAGTTTCACCAGTCTTACTATCAGTTAAATTAAATGAATTAATTTTACCAGTTAAAGCATCAAATGATTGTAAAGACACATCATAATAATCCTTCATTTCATCAAATTGATCTAAAATGTATTGAATGGTCTTCCAATGACCTTTAGAACCAATAACACGAGTAGGATGATCATATTCCTTCTCGGATTTTTTAGCAATATGATAAAGATCTCTAGCAGTAGAATTCAAATCATCCAAGGCAATAGAATCTTGTAATTTATCAGAGTCCACAGTAGGTTTCAAAATGTATGGAATGTGTGGTTTCCATAAAAAGTCTAAAAACCCGGAGGAAGTGTCCTTGGAGACAGTTACGTCATCTCCCAAATTTTCTTGTTGTTCCAAGACAGAGAAACTGTCTTGAAACAAAGTGGGTAATACAAAAGCATCACTAGCAGAGACCAACAATGTTGCCAAAACGGTAGTTGACAATTTCATTGTTTTAGTTTATCGTGGTTCTTTTTGAGTTAATTGTGGTAAGAAATAATGAAGGGGAAGAAAAGAGATGCTTTATCATTCACCTTTTTTTTCTTTTTCTTTTGTCAAATTTCCCTTTAATTTTCAAAAATTTACCCTACAAATCGAGATAAAGTGACATAAATTGGATATGTTTTAATACATTTTAATTATAGAAATTGAAGTAGCTATATGTTCCTTTATTTAACGTGTTCAGATGTGTATCTACCCTTTTGGGGCTTCACAATAACGTTTTTCCTCTTACTTCTACCTTTCATCACTTTACTCCATCCAGCGTCAAAAACCGTATCTTGAGCATTACTTAACAGTTTTGTTCCTCTGATAGTGACAAATTCTGGTTCAATACCTTCTGTCAAATTGCCTCGTTTTTGACGCAATGATTTCAACTTTTGAGAAAGCTCTTCTTTCTCGGCGGTTTGCTTATATTGACCCAATGATTGGTTTGCTTTTACTTGAAAATTACACATTGCTTCCGCCATAGCCAACGTAGATACATCAGATTCAAGATCAGAATCGTCATCTTCAATTGGAGCCGTGTTATTATTGGAATTTTTATTCTCAATGATAACTAATGGTTCTCTTACTATAGAATCTTTCTTCCCATGAATAACAACTTGATCCCCTTTTACAGTTTTATCAATATTCTTGGATTTGCTTTGAAAAAATGTAAAGAATCCTGGCATTGCAATTAAATAGTATAGTTCTACTGTCTTTATTTTAAAGATACTATTATCAAGGAGTATAAATTTAATGTATATATTTTTGTGATCCAATTATAAAAACTAAAAAAAACATTATAATTATGACGTATTAATACAAGTACATGCAAAGTAATGATATAAAAGTATAAAACAAGTTATTTTTTGATTGAATATTATTGATAATTAATAGCTAAGAACCAGGGAGGTTCGAAAATAAAAAAAAAGCTAATGCAATACTATGTTGAATATATTTCTTAGTCACCCCGATATCCAGTATTGATCTTAACAAAGAGTATTCATAAAATCCCATTCTTGTGATAATGTTTCATTTCTGTAACATCTTCTCACCATAGGAACATTATGTTTCCTTGAAGTGTCGATAAGGATATCATACCATTGGTCAACGTAACCAATTCTTTCATGATAAAAAATACTATTAAACACTGAGACACCTAACCAATCCTTCTTAAACCACCCTTCAAACCCACTTGATATTACACTGTTTCTACACAATTCAGCTAATTCTGCAGCATTTAACAAATAAATACTAGCGGCAACGCTATATTCTTCAATTAAGGGTTCTGATGTAAATGAACGATTAAATAACACTGAATTAGTTGAAATTGAAACTTTAAACCCCATTTGAAATAATTTCATAAAGGGGTTTTGTGTGTAACTAAAAGATGGTTCCATTACAACGTTTCTTATTTGTCTTGTTAGACTGTTGTAGTTACGAGTTTTAGAATTTTTCACTGTGGATGTTGAAGAAAGTGGATGTGCAATAACTGGTATTTGAAATAAATAGAACAAAAATATTAACATTGGAGGTGCGTCTGATATATATTCCAAATCCAGTAACCCACCATTACAAAGTAATAGATTACAAATTAATGACTCACTATTCTCTGGAGAGTGTAACGTGTTTTCAAACAGGAACCTACTGGTATTTATTGATGGTGAACAGTTGTTTCTCAATGTCAACGTATTTTGCAAATTTTGATGTCTCAATTTATTTAATTTGATTAGTTTTTGATAAATGTAAAACATATAGTAAGCAATCGGTGGATTATCACCTTTACTTTTCCAAAGTTTGGGATGACAATTAATATCTGTAAAAGTTTTCCAAACATTCTCATCGTATTCAGATATAATTAAATCTAAAGATGTAACTTGTGTCAGGAAAAATCTAACTCTAACCTTTCCGTGAAATTGAATTTGTCAATGTGGAAAATTGATTCAAAAATTTTGTCCAAATAATCTTGAAAGTTTGTCACTTTATCACAATTGAACATTCTAGTAAAAACCCGAGGTATAGCCACATTCCACCTGACATTTGGTGATAAAAGCTTCCAATTTACTAACCAATGAGAGAATTTAATCCACCAATCCATTTCACCTTCATCGAAAAATTGGAAATCTGTTGTAATTTGTGCTACTTGATATCTTGATTTTTCTAATGGGTGGAACACGTATTTTTTCAGTGCCAATGCCAAATATTCACCACTAATTGAATTATTAAACTCTAAGAACGTTCTTGTCAATAAATAATAATACAGTTCTTTACCATGGAAAATTTGGCCCTGATTAAAAATCAAATGATAATTGGGTAAATATACATCTTTATACCACTCTAAAAATTCTTGATTAATAATTTTCAAATTAAAGGATAAATGATCATTATTGTTAATTATTTTAAAAATTTCTCTCAAAGTCCAATCTTTATTTTGACAATCTTCCAATACAATTCTATCAGGTTCTTCATTTAACTTCAATTGTATAAATTCATTTAGTTGATGCCTTGATATACAACCATTTAAATGTAAATCACAATCAATTTTTTTCACATTATAAAAATCTCGATGTGGAATTTTCTTCAATGTAATGTTCTCTCTTTTAGAATTTAAATGTTGAAACAACTTATATTTTTCCTCCAAATACATCAATCTCTTTTGAGCCATCAAATCAAATTTAGTTGATTTTAAAACTTTCACAACTGTGGCAAAATCTTGTTGAAATTGTTCAAAGGAGACTTCACATGCGGATATTTCTAAATGATTATTTTCTGGTCCCGATGTTTTATCTGATTGAACTTCTGCAAAATTTGCCAAATCAAAAAATTGTGATGTGAATCGATTGTGGTCTTTCGTTAATCTATCCCTAATTTCTAGATCTCCCAGAGTAAATTTATTCCCACCCATAGAACGTGGTTTAGGGTATATGACCCATTCTTTAACATTATTTTTCAAATTAGTCCTTGAATCCTGTAATGACGTGACGATATATTTCTCTCTTAATTTTGCTATTCGCTCTAAAGGACTAGGTATCGAAGATGATACCTTTTCCTTGGACACGGGTCCATTCATATCGCCATTCATCATTGGTACCCCTTGTTCCATTTGATGATCAAATTTAGTCAATAAGGGCACCATGTCTGTATCATCTAGTGATAGCAAATCGTGTAGGCTGGACTTACTTGTTTGTCGTGTCACTGACTGCTCATACTCATCGAAGAACAATGAGGGTTGTCTTTTGTTTGATTCTACCATTTTTCTGCTTTGTTATTCTTCCTGCAAGTGTTAAACGGATACAATTTACAGAATACAGATCTTAATGTGTCAATTTTAAATCTCAAGGGGTATTTCTTCCTGCCCGCGCTGTTGCCATGGAAACGGCGTCGGAAGGGGAAACACACTCAGGAACAGTAATAAATGGCACTTGTAACTGAAGACCAATACTACAGACCATATTGCCACTACCACGCAACATCAACCCAATATATTATCTTCGTGAAGAGACCGATTTACACAGTAAATAATACGCGTCGTGTGTAGTGACCACTCTTGTTCTTTCTCCATATTTTTTTGCGTGGTATTTTTTTTTCAATGATAAAGAAAATAACTGTGTTGACACTTATTATTATGTATTATTGTTTGCTCTGAAGGACTCCGAATATACTACTCTATAGAATCATGGCTGGCTGTATGTGCTGATATTTTGCGTGCGTGGACACGTCCCTGTGAGGTGTCCCATATGATGTATTCCCTTTTACTAACAATTGAATGTGACATTCATTTTTATTTATTTCAGTTCGTCTAATTGATGTGGCAAAACCATTCGTGTCTTTGTTACCTGAAGTGGAATTACCTTTTGAAAAAATTGCCTTTGATGAGAAAGTTGTGTACACTATCTTCACTGCTTTAATTTACTTGTTTGCTCAATTCCCATTGGCTGGGTTAGACAAGAACGCGGTTACTTCTATTAATGACCCAATTTATTTCTTACGTGGTGCATTTGCTGCCGAACCAAAAACTTTATTAGAATTTGGTATTTTCCCAATTGTCTCCAGTGCTTTGTTGTTACAATTATTAGCTGGGTTGAAAGTGATTAAAGTCAATTTCAAATTACAAAGGGACAGAGAATTGTTCCAATCATTCACTAAATTTTTAGCTTTGATTCAATATTTCATCTTAACCAACATTTTCATCTTTTCTGGTTACTATGGTGAAAGTTTAACCGTTGTACAAATTGTCGCATTGAACTGTCAATTAGTGGGTGCTGGGTTCTTTGCCATCTTATTGACTGAAGTTATTGACAAAGGTTTCGGTTTCACTTCTGGTCCAATGATCATCAACACTGTTGTCATTGCTACCAGTATGGTTGCTGACATCTTTGGTATCTCTCAAGTTAAAGTCGATGCTGAAGGTAACACTGAAGCTCAAGGTGCTTTGATTAACTTATTCCAAGGTTTCAGAGCTCAACACAAGACTTTCTTAGGTGGTATCGTGTCTGCCTTCACCAGAGATTATTTACCAAATTTGACTACTGCTGTGTTAGTTGTTGGTATTGCTGGTATTGTCTGTTATTTCCAAAACTACATGCTTGAATTACCAATTAGATCCACTAGAGCTCGTGGTATGAACAACGTTTACCCAATCCGTTTATTACACATTGGTTCTCTTTCTGTGACTTTCTCCTATGTGATCTTATTCTACATTCACATTTTAGCCTTTGTTGCTATTGTGATTGTTGGTAAGAATGATTTATCTAATGTCATTTGTAAAGTGTTGGGTCATTACGAAAGTGTCAACAACATTTTAGCTGTTCCAACTTTCCCATTATCCTTATTGACTCCACCAAGATCTTTGGTCTCTGGGTTCTTGGAAAGTCCATTATCTTTCGTCGTGTACCCATTGTTCATTGTTGCCACTGGTGTTTGGTTTGCATACAGATGGCAAGCTATCTCTGGTTCCTCTTCTCGTGATATCGCTCAAGAATTCAAAGATCAAGGTATCACTTTAACTGGTCGTAGAGAACAAAACATTGCCAAGGAATTAGAAAAAGTGGTTCCATTGGCTGCTACCACTGGTGCTGCCGTGTTAGCTTCCATCACTATTCTTGGTGAATTATTAGGTTTGAAGGGTAAGGCCGCTGGTATGGTCATTGGTGTTGCTGGTGGTTTCTCATTATTAGAATTGATTTCTTTAGAATACCAACAAACTGGTGGTGACAGTGCTTTAACTCAAGTCTTAGGTGCCCCATCTGGTGGTTTCTAAATGTCATCTCTACATACTAGATAAAAAATCATATTCAAAATATATGTTTTTATTGTTTTTATTTTATCATGACGACTTTGTAATCTTATACCACTATAATATATATATTTTTATACAGATATAGTTAGTTTTATGACTTTCTTATTTACAGAATATATTTATTTGTTACACATTTTTTTAACCTCTTTCCTCATAACATTCAATATCAGATGCTTCACTTTGAATCTGTCCATTATTTATAAACTCTTTCAATTTATCAAAATATAATTTAGTGTCCTGTGGACCCTTAGGGTATCCGACGAATTGATGTTTCAATTCAGATAAATTTTTACTTACTAATGGTTTCAAATCGACATTATAAAATTCAGGAGTCACAAATGTATTAACTTTCGTCCAATTGATGACATACTCACCGTATTTAGTATGTTTACCAATCCCTGAAGATCTTGTACCTTTGTACATGTTTTTATTACCTTGTTTTGTCGTCAGGGGAGTTCTCTTGTTACCTGACTTGGTCAAACCGTAAAACAAGGTCCCATCTCTGTAAGTCTTCCAAGGTCTCGTAAGTTGCCTCAGGGCACTCTGTTGGAACTGTGTGACACTGGTAGGTTTCATTGTTAGTCTATTCTTTCTGTCTTGATAGTTTAAAGTTCAAGATCGATTCAGAATTATATATTTTCCTTGTCTCTTTATTATTGAACTGTTTTTCCGCATGGAATATATACAGTATATTTTATGGTTAAAGAATACAGTCATTGTGTGTAATCAAGGTATATGCTTATATAAATTCTCAATGACTCATCAAATAATGTAATCACTGTCAAACAACCACTTACCACATAACAACTATGCTTATACACAATAACTTCTTATAGAAAAGTCACACAACAGTCCGGCACGTGACCTGTTTACACAGTTAGAACAGAGACAAATCGTTCAAGAGATGTTGTTTCTTTCCATATAAACATCCCATTTCTCATAAGGGGTATTGTACTTTGTCCACATTACATTGCAACAAGAAATATGTCTTTGGGGAAACCAGATTTGATTCACAGATGGAATCACAGTTATTCCATTTTGTCTTTATGTGCGTTCCCAGGCAAGAAGTTGTTATTTGCTGGGACTCAAGACTCTAAGATACTTGTATTGGACAAGAGAACATACAATATCATCGATGTTATTAACCTGGGGGACTCGTCAGAGTCTAGAGACACTAGATGTAGTGTTCTGTGTATGGACAAGTCCATGGACGAGAAATATTTGTTCTCAGCTGGGGCTGATTCTTTAGTGAGAGTATGGTCTGTGGATTATTGTAATAAAGAGGCCACTTTTGTGATCAATGAGTTGTCTACTATTTATTCTGTCACAGATATTGGTGACATCTTTTCCATTAAATATTTGGATTCGTTACAAACTTTAGTGTTTGGTTGTCAAAATGCCAGTTTACTATATTTAGATAATGTGATGGATAGAATCAATGGAGTCAATGTAGATCAACAACCCAATTTTGACAGGTTACCTCATAGAAGGTACGATAAATTTTTCGACTCTTTAGGACCAGCAAATTCAGCTTCACAATCTACGGAATCCTTAACTAGAGAGATGAGTTCATTGAGAACTTGCGATATTAAAACAACACACTGTATCATTGAAATTCCTGCTGAAAATATTGTCAGATACGCTCATAATGGGTTTATTTATTCTATTTGTAAAATGACTGATCCACTATCTAATTTAGATGATGATTCCATAATTTCAGAATCTGTGGTATCTGGTGGTGGTGATGGGTTCAGTAAGATATGGACTTTTGCCACAAATGGTACGGGGAAAGTGTCCATTACATTGACCGCAGAGGAAATGGATAATGATGACGGAGTCATTTCACAAGCTATAGAGTATCCATTCCTATATTGTGGGTTAAGTGATGGTGTTATCAATATATGGGATCTAAATACGAAACGAATCGTTTCCCATTTGAAAACTCCTTCCAATTCCGATATTACATCTATTGCATCATATCGAGATCACGTCTTTGCAGTCACTGAAGAAGGGATCACATTATTCTATCAAGATATGGTTATTGATTGGGATCCTCACCAGGGGAAACTTTTAAGTTTAAAAGTTATTGAAAATAATCAAAATGAAGAAAGATGGCCAAATCTTGTAGCTGGTGGAAATGATGGGTCATTGACTCTATGGAGTTTATCAGAAATGTTTAGAGATTGTGCCCCATCTCCAACTGATTTGAAATTAGAACGCCGTAGATCATGGACAACTTATCAAACGCAAGGTGTAAACACTGAAGATATGTTAGATACATTGAGAAAATTAGTTTCATTTCAAACAATCTCTCAAAATTCAGATACGGTATACCAAATGGAATCTAGCCGATGTGCTACTTTCCTACATCGTCTATTTACCAAATTGGGTGCTATTAAGTCACAAATTTTACCAGTGAAGGATAGTCCTAGTCCTGTAATTTTTGCTCATTTTAAAGGTAGCAAACCTGATAATAAGAAGATTCTTTGGTATGGTCATTACGATGTCGTCACAACAGGTGATACTGACAGATGGGATACAGACCCATTTGATCTAACTTGTGAAAATGGATATTTGAAAGGTCGTGGTGTATCTGATAATAAAGGTCCTTTGATAAGTGCAATTTATAGTGTTGCTACTTTATTACAACAAGGTGAATTGATGAATGACGTAGTTTTCCTAATAGAAGGTAATGAAGAAATTGGTTCCCCTGGATTTGAAGAGGTTTGTCAAACATACAAATCACTAATTGGAGAAAAGATTGATTGGATCTTCTCAAGTAATTCATCATGGGTTGATCAAGAACATCCTTGTCTAAATTATGGTCTGAGAGGTGTGATCAATGCACAAATCAAGATATGGTCCCCCTTTTCCGACGGGCATTCAGGTATTGATGGTGGGGTGATCAGAGAACCTACGTTTGATTTAATAAATGTTATTTCTAAATTACAAGATGAACAAGGAACTATTAAAATTCCAGAATTTTACAGTACATTAAGGGAATTGAGTGAAGAGGAAAAGGGAAGATTTGCCACTGTCATTGACGTAGCAGATCTGAAAGAAAACATTACAATCAATCACTTGGTAAAGAATTGGACCAAACCATCTCTTTCAATCACATCAATGAACGTTAGTGGTCCAGGAAACATTACTGTCATACCAAAAGTGGCATGGGTCGGCGTGTCTATAAGATTGGTACCAGATCAAAATATAAAGGTTATTAAAGATAATCTTGTGACCTATTTGAATGAATGTTTTGAAACATTAACTTCCCCTAATAAGATTAAAGTGACCATAATGAATGAGGCAGAACCTTGGTTAGGAGACCCATCAAACCATGCATATCAAGTATTGAAGGAGGAATTGACTGCTGCTTGGGGGATGGATCCATTGTTTGTCAGAGAAGGTGGGTCTATTCCTTGTATTAGAATGTTAGAAAGAAATTTCAATGCACCAGCAGTGCAAATCCCATGTGGTCAATCCACTCATAATGCACATTTAGACAATGAGAATTTAAGAATCAGAAATTGGACTACAATGACTGAGATTTTATCCAATACATTCAACAGACTGTAAACATAATAATATTTGATGATCAATCAATCACTATTTTATTATTTTTCCATAACTTATATATTTATATTTTAATACACGGATAAAATATTTAATGATCTTTAAGGATCATCTGGAATACACCTCAAATATAGGTCTAATAATATAGGGAGCATATATATATTTAGCAGAAATAATGTCGAATAAACCACAAGACATTGTACCCAATACGGCTAATGTTGGTGACCTACCACCGGATATTGTTGAAGCGACTTTACCCTTTCTTTCAGCTGATGACATTAAGAATCTTTCGTTGACCAATCGATATTATAACCATTTATTAGACTATGATGAGTCTAAGACTTTATGGCATGACCTATTCGATAAGTCATATGGTACTTTAAACACCAATGAGGAACCTTTTAGAAACAGGGACACCGCAGAATACATGACTTGTGCAGAATCTATAATGACTAGGAATTTCCCAGAGAAATCATGGCAGAAACTATATCAATTAAGAACGAGTAATGTCGAATTATATACTTGGGGTTGTTTTAAACATGCAAGGTTAGGTTACACAATGGGATCTAACGCAAATTTAACAGAGGAGTCTATGAATGGTAATGCCAACAGATATAAATATGGGGTAAATAAACCCACAAAAGTACCTTGGTTCTCTAAAAACGATAAAGACCAAGCAATCATTCAAGTTTCAGGTGGTGGATTTTCCTTTCAAATCTTAACCAAATCAGGTAAAATATTTTCCACAGGGTCTACATTTGCAGGTGGACATCCTGGTCCTGGACCAAGAGATGGTGAACTTGATTATAATCCTTTCAGAAATGCCATTCGAAATATGGAGAATTCTTTTCCAAGAGTCACTGCCAGTGGATCACATTCAATAAATACTACTGGGACATTAAACACTGCTACAACACGATCAATGCATTATGGACAAACACCTGTGTTGAGTATGCCTCATCGAAATATATACAAAGAAATTGAAGAACTAGAAGTACAATCTAGTGAATATGTCCCAGGAAATAAGCATCTATCTAGGATGTTTACCAGAAATTCTTTCCCCATCTATCATGATGTTAATGGGGATCTTTTCCATATAAATAAAGAATTGTTTGGTTCATTACAATTTGTTGCAGTGGCTTCTGGTAGAAGTCATTTTATAGGGCTAACCACAGATAATGATCTTTATTCATGGGACACTACAGAATCTGCTCATGGGATTAAACTTGCCTTTGATGGGTTACCTAATAGAGATGAGCATCCAATTTTGAAGATCGCTTGTGGTTGGGACTTCAGTTGTGTATACATATATCAAGTCGGGCTAGTGGTTTGGAAAGAACGTGACGCTGTTAAAAAAGGTGATTTATATTCTAACACTCATTATCATGTCATTGATGGAACCAACCAATTAACGGGTGATCATAAACTCATTGATTTCACTTGTGTGGAAAATAATATAGTGTATTATATTGATAATTTAGGTGATAAATTATGGAAATTTGATAATGGTACTGTTACACATGATGTTTTACCCATCCAAGGAAAATTATTGAAATGTATGTCATGTTTAAGTAGTCTAGTGCTGTTTACAAAAGATGATTGTTATTCGATTAATATGTCAAGTGGTAAACTAGATTTAACCTCTTTGGTAAGATTACAATTAGATGATTTAGATGATCAAATAATATCATTAGTATCTGGTGATTATCATACTATAGCATTAACTTCCAAAGGTTGTCTTTACACATGGGGTGTAGAATCACAATTTAGTGGATGTTTTGGTCTTGGTAGACCTGAATTTTTAGTGGATCAACTACCTATTGGTACTTGGGATGGAGTACGTAACGTGAAAATTAAGAAACCCACTAAGATTGAATTAGAAGATGGGAAAATATGTATAGGTATTGCCGCTGGTGGTTGGCAAAGTGGAGCATTGATTGTTCAAACATGAAAAAATATTCAGTTTTTATTCTTATTAATATTATATATATATGTGTATAATATAACTATTTATTACATTCTTTTTATTGATCTGAATTGTCATTATTGAGTAGTTTGTGACTCTTCTTCTTTTGCTTCTTCCACATTTTCTTCGGTTTCTTTCACTGTTGTTGAATCTTCCTCTTCCACTTTTGAATCATCTACTACGTTATCTTTCTCTAATGTATCTTCTTCATCTTCATCAACGGGCACGAAGTTAATTGGATCGAATTTCATTCTTAATCTATCTCTCATATTAGCTTCTTGTGTAGTTGGATTTCTTAAAGAGATATTAATTTGATCAATGTTATGTTCTCTCACCAATGGTCTGAAAATATCATTAACACGCCTACGTCTTAATTCAATTCTTGAACGTAATGGTTTATAATATGCTGTTTTATTTTCGTCATTTAACATAATGGCAATTTCACCAAATGCATTTGTGTTTTCATTGGTAGTGGGTAATTGTTTCATATCAAAATCTCTTAATCTTTTAAATTTAAATATCTTATCATTAGACTCTGAGGATTCGTCGACTAAATTATTTTCATCAATGACTCTCTCCACACTTTTTTCTAATAATTCAGAATCTTTATTATCGGTAGTGTACATAGAGATCCATTCATCTTCTTCCAATTCCACGGGTCTAAAGATAGCAGTTTCCAATGCCAATTTATTTTTCTCTGTGGCATCCAATGCAGCACTACCAACTAATCTTAAAGTGAAATAACTTTGATCCATAGAGGCAGTGTCTGGAAGTAAATTCCAACTTTTCACAGCGGTTAAATTACGTTTCACTGGATGTTTCAATTTTGTCAAATCGTTGTCTACAACATCGAATGTACCTTCCACTTTGTTGACAATTTCAGATGCGTTCAAGAATTTATCATCATCGTCGTCATCCATAGCTGATCTGGATCTCTTATTAGTGGCCGAGTTACCATTGGATGTAATAGTCGATGACAAATATTCTGTTCTTCTTAAGAAAGTGACCTTGGACATGTCTGTCTTGGGCAATCTATCTACACGAGGATCTCTCAACAGGATTCTGTCATCTGGATGCAATTTAACGTTATCGAACCCGTACAACAATTTAGTGTCATTCTTATTCAACAGACCAGGAATTTTCATCAAATCCAGGGACATACCCAAGTCTCTGTTTATATCAATCAATGGTGTAACGTTACTCTTGGTATACAATGAAGTAATCAATTGTGGAGCGTCCACTTGCTCCTCTGGTCTCTCAGCATATTTGAGCAATTTAGGTGGAATCATTGGTGGTGGCAAATTGTTTGCATATTTCACTTTGGCAATGTACTCTTGCTTCCTAGACATCTTGAACGGTGCTTTTCTTAGTGTATATTCACTGTATATAGTTTAAGTTATAATGGGTTCTTTATTATTATTTATTTCTTCAATATTTTTCACTTACATATTGCTATAGAGAGGGTAACACGCCCAAGACCAAAGACTATACAGTAAGTTTCTCACTACAGCAGGGCCTCCTCCACTTCTGGTTCGCTACTGCTGTCACTTTCATCATCAGCAGCCACTTCAGCTCCTCTGTGCAAGAGAACGTCTCGCTGAGATGACTCTTCGTCGAGATCTTCTACACGATTCAAGTCGTGTAATTCTTGTTGTATTTGTTCATCCACATCTTGTTCAGGTTCTTCTTCTTCTTCCACTTCATCTTCCTCTTCTTCAGCTTCTTCCACTTCTTCCGGTGAATCCATTTCAATGTCTTCTGTCGTCTCTTCAGATGGTTTATCACTATTTTTACCAAATGGTAAAGTAGATTGTTGTTTATCTTCTGTCACATTTGTAGCAGGAGCAGGCTTCTTGACCGCCTTGGTATTCCCATTAGTGTTAGGTTGCACCTTGGGTATCACATCTTCTAGGAACTGGTACTGTTCCTTTTGAGTGACACACTCTACCAAATCATTGTATGTGACTCTGGATGACTTCCCAGACACATTCTTACTACCCATGTGGTTCATAGCCAATGCGTCCTCTGTCAAGGACTGTATGAATAACTCGGTGGCAAACGCTGTGGCCACAATGGCTTGGTTGGCAGTGATGATGTACTCAGGATCTTCTTTGGCAATCCGTTTCACTTTCGAAATGGGCAGTCGCGGTAGACTCTTCTTATAATTCACGTCTTCTGTTGTGGTGGTCACTGCCGCAGTCACTGTATCACTCATTACTTTACTCTTTTATCAACTGATCTCTAGTCACTATGGTTACCACTACACTTAATGACTTTAATAAGAAGTTTTTCCAATATTTTATTTACATTTTGACGTTTCTAACACCAAACAAACAATACAATAACAACAACGGATACCCACTTAACCAACACATTTTCAACAAATGAAATCACAGTGGGGTGATCCGCAGAAACGGCCCAGCAGTCCAGACAGCGGTGAACAATTGGGTATAAGCAGTGACAACGACGATACGTTCAACACTAAGTCAAATTTGAAAAGGCAATCTTTATTTAAAGATGACAATTACACCTGTGTCACACCGCATGAAACGTGGACTCTGCTGAAGATTCATCAGGATATGAAGCTACCAGATCACCAGATCATGTTCCCCTGGTTACACTCATACTCAACATCTCACCCACCCCCATATCCGGATGCTCTAGCTATTATACGGTCCACACCTTTGCCTACTGGGGAGCATTGGTTGCCCAGTTCTGGGATCTTAAAGAACTCGATGGACCCTATGGATTTCTTTATATCATGGTCTGATCAAGTAGCTTTTGAATTGTTAAAATACAATTCTCGTGGTGAATTAGAGGATAATCAGGAGATTACTAGTTTAATCACTGATTTGATCACTAATGAATTGGATAATTGTCAAATTCAAGGGAAAGTGGACTCACTGGTGAAGACATGTTTGTCTCATAGAATCTTGCCTTTTTTGAAGACAGATCCATATGCATGGACCAAATTTTGTGTGAAACAACAATTTAGAGCTGTAGGGAATAGTAGAATTAGTATGACTAGCAACATTAAAAAGCAACAATCTCATAATTTTAGAAGATTTGATTTACAAGCTTCTAAAATGGTAGAAATATCTGAGAAATTGATTGTTTATTGTCTGAATGGTACTAAAGAAGGTTCAACAACGGGACATAATAACACTTGTCTGGATTGTACCAACTTGGCCTCTTTACTATCTATTGCATTGAAATTTATTAATAAGAGATATTCTGATTCAAATAATTTCCTTGATAACAAGAATATCATGATCTTGTCCTTTAAGAATTTTACAACAGATATCCCAGAAGAATTAGTAGGTGTACCACCACTAACCATAGAATCTATGAATAAATTATCTCCCATGCAATTAGCTACACAAAATGATGTACTTACATTTAATAATTGGCATACAGATTTACAATTCCATGAAAAATTAGAAATGAATAAGATGTCATCTGCATCCATTGTGGATGAAGACCATTTATTATGGTGTGGTAACGTAGTAGATTATCAAATGTATAAAACATTAAATGGACAATTGGCGCAAACACAAGACAAATCATCAAGAGAGAAAAGATATCCTTATTATTCACCTTTAAATTCTATTGTACAATTACCAATTTTGAAATATGACGTTAATGATCCGAGTGGTAATGATCAATTTTTATTCAATATTCCACAATTTAATACCCCTTTAAAGTTAATTATTAGATGTACTGATCAAGCAGCTTTACCCACTAAGAAACAATTATTACAACATTTAACGAATGTATTGTCATTTAATCAAAATGATATACAATCAGATGATTCTGGTCCTATATCTTTGGGATTCCCATGTTCAGGATCCATTGGGTTAGGTGGTTTAAATATAAGTTCCATTGAAGTCATTTTGAACACATGCTATTTAATGTGGAGAGTATCACAAACCACGTCATTAGAAACTTTATTATATTGTACGGATGGCTATACCGAAACAACATTCTTACTAGTTACGTACCTTATTTTCTTATGGGATTTACCTTTGGATGAAGTACTTTATAAATTACATTTAGAGAAGGAAAGACCATTTTTCCTTTTCCAAGTAGATTTACAAGTATTGGGACATTTACAAACTTTATTAAGAGATTTCAGTCCTGCAAGAGCTGAGAATATTTCACAATATAATAATGTAAATCGAGAGACACCTGAACTATTAACTATTGATCATAATATGTTTTCATCAATTTTTTTCAATAAAATTTCCAACACTTGTGATTTCTCAAAATTGAATGGACCATTACCTTCTAAAATTTTACCACATTTATACCTGGGTTCATTAGAACACGCACATAATGTAGTGTTATTGAAGAAATTAGGTATAACACATATTGTATCTGTAGGTGAAAACTTGTCGTGGGTGTCTGCGTCATTCCAACAACCAAAGGCATTTAGAGCTAGAGGTATATCATCACCACCTAAACCTACCATATTAGAAAAATTACAAAAAGTGGATGGACATAATGTTGGGACACGTAGATTTACATTAAATCATGAAACACAAGCACAAAATCCTGATCTATTCAATGTTTTTGAACAAGATGGTTTTAAAATTTGTAGTATAAACAATTTGGAAGACAATGGTAAAGATCCCTTGACAGGTCAAGGTCAATTGAATGGTGTTTTGGATTTTATTGATCAATGTTCTCTACAAGGTGGTAAAGTGTTAGTACATTGTATGGTAGGTGTATCACGATCTGCCACTGTGTGTATTGCAGAATGTATGAAAAGGTTAAACATTGATTTATTGAGGGCGTATTTGTATGTACGTGCTAGAAGATTAAACATTATCATCCAACCTAATTTAATGTTTATGTATGAACTATTAAAATGGCAGGAATCATTGGTTGGTGTACCTAGAACAATGGATTGGCATATTATGTGCAAAGCCATTGCTGAATTGAATAGGAAATACATTTAATGACAGACAACGAACGAATATATGTATGTGTATTATATATGACTTTATGTATACAAAGTCAAAGATAATTATGATGAATTTACATTTATACTATATTATATTTATATACATGATTGTGAAGGTGAGGTTAGTGAAGTAATTAAAGTTTAGTAGCAGGTCTTTCTTCCATCTGCACAAATCCTCTATTTTTAGTGACCAATGATTTATTTGGAGTGAATTGATTAATCTGTTGTAATATATTATCAACTTGTTGGACTTCAAAAGTCTCATTCCAAGAGCCAGGACTAGTCTCCTCTTTAATTAATTTCCGAACAAACAACATTTCTCTTTTCAATTCCTCTTGGTCTTTCTTGAATTTGGTCAATTTATGTAAATTCAATAAAGTCAATGGTGTTAATGGTTTGGATTGTAATTCATCATTAATTACAGTTTGCATTAATAACCAAAATTTCAAATTACCTCTTCGAAGTGTGCCATTCTCTTGAGAACCCTCCGCAATTACAGGCATATCCACCAACTCCAATATCGATTGGTTCGCCTTATCTCCCATTCGAGGTTCCAAACGTAATACTCTAGTGTAACCCCCTGGTCTGTCCTCATATTTAGGTGCAATATCTGTTAACAATTTATTTAATAAGTGTCTGTTATCCCCGGAAAGAAACAATTTTGATTGAATGTCAGCAATGTATGACGATTGTTGCTCTGGTGATTGGACAGTGTTAGCCTTCTTAGCCCAAGTGATCACTCTTTCGGCCAACCTGGAGGCCTCTTTACACTTCTCGTGTGTGGACACTATCGTACCCCTTTGTAACAACTGTGATACCAGATTCTTCAACAGGGCATCTCTATGTGGCTTCGTTCTCGAGAGCTTTCTTGCTAATCCTACAGTCATACTCTATTGTGATTGTATTATTGTTATTCTACTTGCTAGTGATACCTTTATTAATTGTCAAATTAAAATTCGGAAAGAATTAATTATGTTAATAATAACATACAACCCCCTTGTAACAAACCAAAGTACAAATAAACTACTGCTGAGTTAATAAATAAGACCGTATTAACAAAAGAAATTGCACTATAATACTCATAACACAATAAGATAAGAACACAATATGGCAATTAAACCTTCACGTTATCAGGATCCTAGAACATGGAAAATGACCCCTGCCATGATTAGAGCTAGAAAACCGTTCTTTGCCAAGAACATGATGGGTCTGACACTACTATTGGGTACCACATTTGGGATATACACATACACTTACAGTTTCTTACATAAGGATAATGATTTTGCTGATGTTCCTATACCCCCCATTGATGAGAAGGAATTGGCTCAATTGAAGAAAGATTACGAATTACATAAGCAGGAACAACAGCAGAACAAGTGAGATAAAGGGTGGTGCTTTAACATGTACATAATAGAGAAACGGTTATTTAGTATTATTTGTATATTATATATATATATATATTATGATTATGATAAAATTTCATATGAAAAATGCTAATAAGCAACAGATACTAACAGCACAAAAGAAGTTGCATTAAATATCATGAAATTCAATCTAGAAGATCAAATTGTGTTGGTGACAGGTGCATCACAAGGTCTGGGCAAACAATTTGCTACCAAATACTATAATGAAACGAGAAACACTAAGATTATTATGGTCAGTAGATCAGACACGAAATTGAAGAATGCCATTGAAGATATCACTGCGGGGAAAGATGCCAGTGAACCAACAAGGTTGACTCAGGCCACACCTGCTGAAGTTATTCAGGACCAACAGTTGTTCTATGTACCCTGTGATTTATCGTCTTACACAGCAGTGGAAGAATTGTTTGACATATTGATTAAATCCAACTTGTGTCCTACACAGATTCTGTCCTGTGTGGGTGGGTCTACACCCAAATTGTTCAAAGATTTGACTCCAGGGGAATTGGAATTAGGTGTCGATGTGAATTATAACACTGCATTATATTTATCACATCAAGTGACCTTAAGAGTACCAGAATGTCATTTGGTATTATTCTCTAGTGCAACCGCGTTCTTTCCCTTCATCGGATACGGTCAATATGCACCTTCTAAAGTGGCATTACAAGCGCTGGTGGCTATTCTCAGACAAGAATTGCCTCAGACTCGTGTATCATGTGTATTCCCAGGTAATTTCCAAAGTGAAGGGTTTGAATTGGAGGAGACCACCAAGCCACAAATTACTAGAGAGATTGAAGGGCCCTCCTATCCAATCTCATGTGAAGAGTGTTGTGATAAGATTGTCTATTGGTTAAATAAAGGTTATGACGATGTCACTACAGATGCCATTGGGTGGGTGTTAATGAGTCTGGATATGGGGTTGAACAGACACCCCAACACAGCATTCTTATATATCTTACAACTATTATTGGGAGCCCTGGCTAATTTAATTATTGTTCCCTTCTTTATGATCTTTTGCAATTATCAAATTAAATCATATTTCAAGAAATCTCAACCCAAAAAGGATTAGTAAGGGGTAACGCTGACACATTACACATCATATATTTATACATATACTGTATGCAATGACTATACTCTATTAATATACTTCGATGACTATACTCTATTATATATATTCGAATTACCATAGTAAAAATTATAGTGAAAAATTTATAAAGAGAAAAATTTAAAAGTGAAAAATTTGTCAGTGATGAGCATCGATCTTTAAAGAGCATTACACACTAGAACCAACACTAGAAACCAGTATTCAACTATGTCAGGCGTCTACACTTGTAACACATGTATGCTTCAATTTACTGAAGGTTCTTTGCAAAGAGATCATATGAAGTCTGAATGGCATCGTTACAATTTGAAAAGACGTGTCGCTCAATTACCACCAGTGACAGAAGAAGCATTCGAAGGTAAAGCTAATGCTTTAAAACAACAAGAGGAGAATGTTGTAAGTAACAAACAAATGACTAAGAAGGAATTGAGAAGAAGAGAAAAGGAAGCATTATTAGAGAAGAAGAAGCAACTTTTGGAATTAGCTAAGCAAAACATGTTGAAGAATATGCAAGCAGCTAATACTGCCGTGCCAGTGGAAGAAGAAGTTGAACCAGTGGTGGAAGAAAAAGAACAAGAAGATGAAGAAGAGTTGACTGAAGAACAATTAGCTGAAAAATTGATGCAACAAAAATTAGATAATAGAGTTGATATCCCATTAGAAGAATGTCTTTTCTGTAGTAAACCAAACAAATTTGACACTTTGGAAGAGAACATGGATCATATGTACAAATTCCATGGGTTTTACATTCCTGAACAAAAATATCTAGTGGATCAAACTGGATTGGTAAAGTATATGTCAGAAAAAATTGGGTTAGGTAACGTTTGTATCGTTTGCAATTACCAAGGTAGATCATTGGAAGCCGTTAGAGCACACATGTTGGCAAAGAGACATTGTAAGATCCCATACGAAAATGAGAATGAAAAATTGGAAATCTCTGAATTTTATGATTTTAGCAGTACTTATGATCAATTTAAAGCTGGTAAGAAGAAAGTTACCATCTTTTCTGAAGCCGATATTGCCAATGAAGATGATGAAGACGATTGGGAAGATGTTGATGATGAAGAAGCCGCTGAAGGTGTAGAAGGTGATGAAGATGAAGAATTACCAGAAGAATATTTGTATAATGATGGTAACGATTTACATTTACCTACAGGTATTAAGGTGGGTCACAGATCTTTACAACGTTATTACAAACAAACTTTAAGACCAGAACGTATATTAACTGAAGGGCAAGGTACTTTGGTTGCAGCTGACACTAGAACCTTCTTGACATTATTCGATAAAGAACAAGTACAAACACAACAAAGAGTGTGGCAAACTGAAGTCAAAGACAAGAAGAGACAAGATAAGAGAAGTGCCAAATTTATCAATCAACAAACACATTACAGAGATCAATTGTTACAATGATTGCATTGTTCTTATTATACAAATGATTACTGTTCTTATATTCAACCAATTGTTACAATTCCAATTTTATATACAACTATCCGTGTACATTATTTAGCCCAATATAGAAATATATTAATCAAAATTTGCTTATTATAGTCTTAATTCAATTAACTTGTGATATTAATTGTAATCTTTATATCAATTAAAGATCGGAAAATATATAAATTATTTAAAGATTATTACAATAAAAGATATTTACAAACCAATTAAAGAAACCAAAGGTATACGATGTTTAGACTGTATTCCAGACGTTTACTATCGACGAGTAGAACAATATATCAAGAAGTAGCCCCTGTGTTCAAAGTGGCAACCCCTACAATCAAATCCTCATGTCCAGCAGGGACAGTATTGAATTTGGGGATAAGGAAAGACGGTAAAGAACCTGTGGCTTTGGCAGATGAAGAGTACCCACCTTGGTTGTGGACTGTGTTAGGTGGTGAGAAGAAGACAAAACAAACTGGTTCTACCAGTGCACTAGACGCGTTGGTCAAGAGGAAGAAAGAACTCCGTAAAGTGCATAGAAACCAGATTAAACAGAATAACTATTTAAGCCAATTATAAAATATGGAACAATATATACCATATATACTTATATACAACCTCACACATGTAAATAATGACTTTTTTCAATGAATATGTACAAAACAGACAGGTAAATCTCTTGGATCTTTCTTTCCTCTCTTTCAAAAATCAGTCACTCTCCCGTTAAACGACCAGTCTCCGTGTCTCAGAGGATCTTGTTTAGGACCCCCAATTTCACCAGTCTTGGGATTAACATCACCTTCAAATTCAGGTATAGTCTTGGAGAATTCAGGGGAAAAACTTCCAATGTCATCTTTAGTCAACTGTTTAGAATTTAAACTCTCTTTGGTGTGATCTGATGTGACAGATTTGTTGTAAGCATCTATAGTAGCTTGAGAATTGGCTATCTTTTGTAATCTTTCAAATTCAAGTTGTTCCTCTTTGGGGAGTTTCGGTGGGCTGGCACTGGGTTCTGTGTTTAAATTTCTTCTTAATGGAGTACTCAGTAGTCTCCTCTTTGAAAGTGTTGTGGTAAGTGCATATAATCTGGTTCTCAACATGATTTGGTAATCTCTGTTCAAGTCTTTAATATCCTTTGAAAATATTTTAAGCGTATTCTCCTTAATTAATAATATTATTTCATAATTTAAACAATATGCTGTAACTTGAAATTGGACAACTTTATAAAATCTATAAAAAATTAACCGTTTATATACTCATTCTAACACCTTCTAGTAAATCTTCCATAATCTGTTGATGTTTATCGTTACCTTGAATGGTCCCTAGGATACCAAAACATTGTAACAATGTCAATTTATCTTGTTCAGTGACACCACTCTCTTCTTCCTCGTTTAAGATATACATGTGGAAACTCTTGGTGACACCATCATCACTATGAATAAAATTTTGATAATATGGTAACACAATAGAGTCTCTGAAACATCGTAATAGTATATAATCCACCGAAAGTTTCCTTGGTAATGTTACATCCCCAATTGAATTTTCAATCCAATATTTAGCATGAGTTTGAAAGCTTTGTTCTAAGGGTATTAATACTGCCATTACATCGTAATACACTTGTTCGTAAAATACTTGCCATATAACACCTAATCTTTTTAATGCTGTATTGATAGTTTCTTCATTACTATAATTGAACACGATTTGATTCTCAAATACATACAATGATGTCGTGATAAATTCTTCCACTTCATTGATAAATTTAGAATGTGGTGATGATGCCTTAGACTCAGTTTTCAATAACAGATAAAATTTTAATATTCTATTTATATCTTCAATCTTGGCTGGTAATTGCCAAACTCTTTGACTCTTGAACAATTCAATGACAATACTACAATAAATCCCCCAAATATTACCACATAGTATATGTAACTCCTGTGGGTTGAAAGATTTGTAATTGGCTTCTAAAGAAGGCAAGTTTTTCAAAAGATCATGCAAGATAGCTATATTGGCAGCATCCAGAGCATCGTCTTGTTGTGTAATGACCAATGCTGCATCATTTGTTGTATTAGCCACAGATGGATTAAATGAATATACTGATCTACCTGAATCAATTATACCACCAGTGGTATTATGAATGAATTGTACAGGTGATCTATGTCTATTCACTGAAGAATGTAAAAATTTACCAAATGAATTCGGTATAGCTTGTTCTGTATTATCTTTAATATGATGACTACTCTTACTATGAAAAATCTTCCTCGTCATCTTAGCGAATGGGTTACTACTACGACTACTGGCGGTGCTAGTCAAAGACAACTGAGTATCAATCAATGGTTTGGAAAGATTACTCTTGGAACTTTTATTGGAATTGGTCTTGAAAAGACGAGATGTCCTGTCTTTCGAAGGTGTAATACTCTCTTTATTCGTCGCTATAGAAAATATGGACTCTCTTCTATGCTTTAATGTAGTATTGGAATTGCTGTTATTTGAAGTTGTAGTGAATAAACTTGAAGTTTCATCATGTCGACTTGATCTATCAAAGGAATCCGTACTCCGTTTGTTAGAACGTACATCATCCATGGATGGGTGTGACCTTAAACTAATATTGGATCTTCTTAAACCTGGTCCTTGAAATATTGATTGAAATCCAACGTTTGACCATCGTGGAGTGGTACCTCCCATTGATGATCCACTGGTATCAATATGTGATTTCGCATTCCTCATCACAGAGGATTCATCATCTGGGTGTGTTAATGTCTGCGGTACTATCTCTGATGATATACTGTATTCTCTGGGGATATTTGTAGTGATGGATGCTCTTCTGTCATTATTTCTCTCTATACTAGACAAAGGTTGCATAGTGGTACTTCTCCTCCTATTGGGAGTCTTCACATGTCTTGGAGACACCTCTATATTTTCATTAGACATCCTTATTGTCCTAGCTTTTAACGCTACTTTTTAACAGCCAAGTTTATATTTTAAGTTTAAATAAATTGATGATGTTATTAATTTCAATTTTATTCGCTTTTTAATAAAACAAGATTTAATAACTTTGTAAGAACGATAGAAAGAAGGATCATAATCTTTTCGTAACCACCGAATATTGATAGGGTATTTTAACTAAAATAAATAAATTATATTACAAAGAAATTAGAAAGTTTTTCATTTTATTATCAAAAATATTCGATAGTAGTTTTAGTTGTGAAAATGTATTATTTACTATTAAAATGAATCGAATTAATTCATCAATGATTGATCAATTACCAATATCATTTTGTTCTTGAGAAGAATCACTAGTTTAAAGACCAGTTTGTAGTTATGCTCATTTTCCCACACAAAAAACTTTCCATCTTGAAAAATATTTGACGTATTAACAAATTCAACCAGTACAGTTCGAAATATAACCAAAACTAGTAATAATGTTCGATCCATTGGATATGTATGATGTTCAGGATCAGAGTTCTATTGAAGAAACTGTGGAAGAGACCTGGAAGACTTCACAAGTGAATAATGATGCAGTAAAGCTCGATGCCGAGCTCGAGGTCGATGTTGAAATTAATGATAATGACGATGATATACCCATTGAAGTTTTAGATCTTCCATTGATCCAATATGCACCATATAACGTCATGTTGGCCGTATTACGTATGTTGCGTCCTGATATTCAAACCAATTTTGTCAGTAAGAAAGCCAATGAATATACAAACATTTCACAATTTTGCCAAGAGAAAGAATTGAATCAAGAACTATGTGATGACATAGTACGATGGTATCAAGAATCATGGCACAATCCACGTCTTGACACTTTAGAAAAAATGATTAAGAAAATACCTGCATTGAAAACTACAGCATCGACAGATCAACTTTTAGCCTACTACACTTCAATATTAAAGCATAGCTCTGACGATTCAGAATTGACCAAAGAAGCCAGTTTAAGAATCAGTGAATCTTGTGGGAGAAGTGCATTACCTTCAATGAATCGTAATTTCAAATTTGATAAATTGTTTAAAATTGTTTCATTATTTGAACCTTCATTAACCGCTGATAATCTTGGTTGGAAAACATGGGGGTCTTCATTAATTCTTTCTAGAATTTTAATAGATGAGATGGATTTTCCCCTTTTAAATCAGAGTGACCGTCCATTAAGGGTATTAGAATTAGGTTCAGGGACTGGATTAGTCGGGATATCTTGGGCATGCAAATGGAAAGAACTTTACGGTGACAGTTCCAATCAAATTGAAATGTTTTTAACAGATTTACCTGAAATTGTGGATAATTTGAAGAAAAATGTCAGTGAAAATGGTTTGAATTCATTTGTAAAAGCTGATGCATTAGATTGGACTAACCCAACTGATTTTGTGGAAAAATATGGTGAGGAACAATTTGATATAATATTAGTAGCAGACCCTATCTACTCCCCAGATCATCCACAATGGGTAGTGGATATGATTAATAAATTCTTATCCCCTCAAGGTGTTTGTCATTTACAGATTCCAATTAGAGATAAATATGCTAAGGAAAGACAATTTCTTGTAAAATTATTGGATGATCACCATTTAAAGGTAATTGGACAAAAAGAACACGAAGATAAAGATGACTATGGGTTAGTTAAATATCTATATAGACAGATTATACGAGAATAATAATTATAAAGTGTCCATTTTTATGAGAATGATGTGGCAATACTTGTTTGTGCGGTCCTCTTGGAGTCTACACCATGGTACAGTTTTATATATTCATTGGCTAGAGGTGTGTACCAAACATTTAACATTTCTTGATTGAATTTCATTAAATTTTCAATAGTCTCTCTTCTTAATTCAACAGTTTCCATTTCTGTAATGGGACCATTTTCATTTTCAATCAAGTTGGAAATAACTTTAGGTAATTCATGTACCAAATACCCTACAGAGTAATCGTATTGTGACATTTTTTGTAACAAAACCATTTGTTCCAAATATGGCATGATTAAAATACTATCAGAATTTAGCTGGTCTTTAATTAGATTGAATGTATTCATATTAGATATCAAATTTCTTATTATAGTCAATTTAGAGGGCGACAAAGAAACATAATCTTCGATTAATTTTTTATGCAAGTTAAACAGATATTCAGGATTGACAAATGATAGATATTCATTGATATTTTCATTATCTAATGATATTTTCAAATATTGAGAGTCTAATGATTGGAAAATAGTCAAATCTTCTAAATAAGATACCTTTTGGAAGAAAATGAATAGGTACGACTTAGTAAATATTTGTACATCTGGATAATTGTCAGTGTCGTAAAACAGTTGACCAATATTTGAGATCACACCTGATAAAAATTTCAATGCCCAATTATGGTTTAATCTTGTTTGTAAAATGTCTATCATGTCAGTATAATATTTTACAATATTTAAAAACAGTAAAATATCAGTATTAATTGATTGAATAAGTTCAGGCATGGAAATAATAAACAGATCTTCAACAAATTCAATTGGGTTAGAAATATATTCAAATAGGGTATTTAATAATTGTAATAATCTTGCCATCGGTATTGGTTCCATCTTTTGCTTTATATTCAATAGTAAAGGTGAATTATTCAAAAGAATAATCTTTCTTATCGATTCATCGGATGGTAGGATATTCCAAACAGATTCAATATCGTTCACTACAGCAATATCTGTGTCTTCATCGAAATACAATTGTAGTAAAAGATCCAATAAATCAGTGGATGCAAATATTGATTTAGGATTTGAATTGGCAATAACATTACATGCGGATTGGATTAAAGGTGGAATGTCAGATTTTAAAGCTAATTTTAAATCATCAATGGAATACGTCTCTAGCACATCATCGAACGATGACAAATTTAAAAGATTTTTCAACAGTTCCAACAACAATGTGTAATCAATATCTTCATTGCGTAAAAGAAGGTTCTTGATATTAAGCAATGTACACTTAGGGTTAATGGGAAGGTTAGTTAAAGTACTCAAATTCAATGAACATTTACTTAGTACCTCGTTGAATTCAGAAGACGACAAATCTGTTCCTTCATTGGTAACCAATTCATTAAACTGATTCAACAGTTCTTCAATATGTGACATATTGTGATTAAATGTTATGTTAAATTTGATGATTTAACACTGAAGTTAAAGTTCACACTCATCTTATAATTAATCATTAAATAACGACTATTGTGCGGGTAATGACTTGATTATTTATTAGTATGAACAATTATATGTTATTAATGCTATTTGATGCTTGGTTTAAGTGTTATTATTCAAAATATCACTCAAACAATGTATATTTGATGTGGTACGTGTTGTTACAGGTGATGGTTTAGTTTTTTCTTCCACTTTTTTCGCAGTAGGTTGAATGAAAAGATTCCACCCTTTAGTGACAGAAGATATCAGTGTTTTGAATAATGTGACTTGTTTATCATTGTCCCGTTGTGTCTTCTTGGTAGTGTATGTGAAGGTGGAAGGAACTAAGTAAATTGTAGTTCGAGAGATTAAATTGATCGATGTTAAAGTTTTCGATTCTTCCAGAGTAGTAAACCGTTTCCTGGGAATATTCATTGAAAAATGATAACCTTGTAAATTCTGCATGGATACATGTTCTACCCATTGTCTTACATCTCTTAACGTTGTTTTATTTACATCGAAAGTGTGAATTAAAGTTTTAGAGTTCGGTAATTTTATCCTTAATGCGACACGTTCTGGAAGAAAGGCTACCGTAATTCCTTCACTCGTGCTTTCAATTTTATCTAATGGTAATATTACATCTAACATCCTTTGTCGAATGATTGTGTTTCCCCCTTGTCGAATACTTTAATATTCGGAGTATAAATAAATTGTATTTAAACTTTTAAACTTCAGAATTAAAGATACCCCTCAAAATATTTTGACATATTTTCTTGAAGTTCTAACAGTGGAATCTTTCCCCAATAAATTTGAAGAAAAGAGTCAAAAGATGTTGCATCAAATAAGAGTGATATATTGAAATAGGTGGAAGGAATTGTACAACAACGGAATTTCATACTGTTGTACTTGGATCGTATATTCTAATAATATCTCCAGACTAATTAAAAAGAAAAGTGATGTTAAACAAATAATAATTAAATTGGATGAGGGCTCGACTTATTATGAATATACAATTTAAATGCTCAATTATTCTTAAATTGTCCTTATATGGTCAGTATTCTTTAACCGCTATTAACAATATTCAAAAGGACAATAAATATTCTTATCCGGCGCTATCACGTTATACAGATTAGACAGGGTAACAAAGTGTGTTTACTAGTTTAAATGAAATATCCTGATGATCTTGATGTAAACAATGAAGATGATCTGGTTAGGTTACAATACTGTCGATCACATAACCAAATGGATGGTTCCAAAGATGTCGAACTTTGCCTGCCGAGTATCAAAGAGTTAATTTTGGGAGACACGATTGGACAAGGTGCATTTGGGTGTATTAAGACGGCTAGATTGACACAAGATAAATCAATCGTAGTAGCTGTAAAATTTATAAATCTCCCCAATTCGAAGGCCAATGGGATGAGTGAATCCCAAATTACAAGAGAGGTGGTTTTACATTCTAAATGTTCCAATCACCCTAATATCTTAAAATTGATTGACTGCAATATTTCGAAGGACTACCTTTACATTATATTAGAGATGGCAGATGGTGGTGATTTATTTGATAAGATTGAACCTGATGTTGGTGTCGATTCAGATGTGGCTCAATTTTATTTCCAACAATTATTGAATGCTATAGAATATTTACACAAGGAATGTGGTGTGGCCCATAGAGATATTAAACCTGAAAATATCTTACTAGATAAAAATGGTAATTTAAAATTAGCAGATTTTGGTTTGGCATCACAATTCAGGAGGAAAGATGGTACGTGGAGATTTTCTGAAGATCAAAGAGGATCACCTCCTTATATGGCACCTGAAATTATGTATTCTAATCATCAATATTATGCCCATTTGACAGATATATGGTCTATCGGAGTGTTTATATTTGTATTATTAACTGGTGAAATACCTTGGCAATTACCAGTCAAAGAAGATGAAAATTATAAACAATTTATAGAAAATGATGGTAATTTAAACTTGGGACCATGGTCTAAGATAGATTTTAAACATTTAAATCTTTTACGCAAAATATTACAACCAGATCCTGAGAAGAGAGCAACTATCCAAATTTTGAAATCACATCCTTGGTACATACAACAAAATAAGTTTGCCAACTCAAAGGGATTGTGTAAAAATCCAACTAGATTGGCAAGATCCCTTTTATCAAATTTGAGAGTTTCATTAACCAATGAAACTTATGATCAATATATGAGTCAAGATGTAACATACGCAGATGCATTATTAAATGATAAACATGTCGTCGCAACACAACCCGTAACAAGTGAAGTAGCTGAACTTGAATATGATTCGATGGCCATTGGTTCTGGATTTGCAAATACACAAAGAGCATTCACACAATATGAAACAGAACATTCTTCGAAAACAAGTAACATTGAAACTAAATGGATCGACTACATTAGTAAAGATTTTGCAACACTACAATTTGTTAATGGAAAGGATGAAAATAATGATTCTACAATGGCCAGCTTACAGAATATACATTTTAAACCATATAAGCTAACCAAATTCTACTCTATTGAACCGATGGACACTGTATTATCGATTTTAGAGGAATCCTTACGTTTAACCGGTATTAAAGTGAAACCAGATCTTTATGATAACTTTACGAAATTGGTTGAGAAACATAATGGTATGGAGAATGTTTTTCCGTTGTATATTAATATAAAATCGCATGATAGACGTGGTGGTAAATTAAATGGTTGCATAATAATCAGTGAAGTTAAGACTGATTTGAAAAATTTAGAATTTGAAAGAAAGTCCGGTGATCCATTAGAATGGAGAAGATTATTTAAAAAAATTGCACTATTATGCAGAGAAATAATTTTAGTGCCAAATTGAAAGAAACTTCACATTTGATTGTTTGTTTTATACTCTATACCCTAATATAAAAAACATATATTCATTATAAAAATAATTGTACAATTCTTCATTAATAATTATATATGTATGCATGTCTATTTATCAACATTATTATATTCTAATTTCATCAAAAAATCAAACAACTCAACTCTTAAATTTCTTCTTTCAGCAGGCGTCAGATTTGCTAAATCATCAGGTGTAAAACCACGTAATCTACTTACCATTTTTCTAGATTTTCTAGAAGGAAAGTAACTCTTAAGAGAAGGCATTGGAGTCGCTTCTCTTGATGCTATATCTTCATCCAAATCCATATCGTCTCTCTCTTGATGATCATTTGAAACAGAACTTCTATCAATATTACTAACAGTTGGTGTATCCAAACTTTCATCTGGAATCGTTTTTGTAGGTTCATCTGTACTTCTTGTTCCAATCTCATCTTTTTCATTCATCTGACTTTTAGTTAGTTCGCTTTGTTTTGGTTTATCGTTCAATTTCATTGAATTGAAGATGGGAATACGTATCTTTGGTGTTGCGGTGGTTTCATCATCTGCTAGTCGACGTGGTGTTAATTGTGAGGAATAATGGGAAGCAGCAGTAGCATCCTTGGAATTATGAATATCTCCAACATTGACATTGTCTGAAACAGTACTAATAAAATTCTCATTTTTTTCCAGGCTTCCAGATGAAGCATGTTCATTTTCTGTATTCGAGTGTTTCATGATTTCCAATTGTGAATTGTTTACATCAGCAGTACCTTGTTCCATAGGTTCCTCATTTATATGAAGACGCTCTGAAATGTCGTTGCCATGATTTTCAGTATGACTTGAATCGGCGTTTTCTAATTCACTAGAAACTAGAATTTCATCAGTGATGATTTTGGAAGCACTATTCGCTATAGGTATTACTTTTGTTGGAGTAATATTTGTTTTTTTAAAAGGAGATGATATGGATTTAGAATCTTGACTGATGACTTCTTCAGTTTCAAAAGAAATTGATGATATTATTTTTTCTTCTTCTTCATTAGATCCCTTTATTATTCTGGTACTCTCGTCAACTTTATTATGTATTTGACTGTTACCATTATTATTATGCGTTAAGTTTGAATTATCTTGTTGAGAAGAACGCTCATTCATTATTGTAGGATCACTAAGAGATTGAGACTCGGATTGAGAGTTTACTACATTATTACCATTTCCTTGATCATGTTGTGTCTCGTTTGAAGGGTCGCTAATGGTATCAATTATTTGTGAGTTTACTCCATCTGATGGTTCTAAACCTTTTGTTGCTGTTTCTTCTCTTGATTCATCTAAAGAAGATCGTTTACTCGATGTGAGAAGGTCATCTTTGTGGCCTATAGGGACCGTATTGCTTTTGTTCTCTTCTAACGAACTTACAACTATTGCGTCTTCATCATTATTAGTTTGGGTTGTTGGAACCTGAATTTCCATTGGATTATTTGTTAAAGTCGGCGTTAATTCAGCAACTTGCTCTGATTCCTTTGGAGAATTATCAACTGCGTTGCCAGTAATTTTTGTAGTTTTAGATGAAATATAACTATTTTCCCAATGGTTCAAACGTGCTAACGCCATCAAACTTGTGAATTTATATTCGATAAGATTTGGGTTATGTGTAATTAGCTTAACGTACTTCAATGTGTAAGCATTACCGGAAGCTGGTAGTTGTACGTCTAAGGCAAATAAAAACTTATTCAGTGAGTCTCCTTGATTATCTTTCACTAACTTATCAACAATAGTTTCAAATACACTAATTGCCCTGGATCTGTTGCGATCTCCTTTTCTTCTAGTTGTGGGAATATTAAGTAAGAATTTCAATAAGTTTTCTTCGCAATACAAAAGTGCATCAATTTTATCATCTTTTAAAAGTTGTTCACTTAATTTAAGTAAAAATGGAATTGGTTTCTTAAGATAAAAGTGATTAATTACATTCAATAAGTTTTGATTCATTTTTCCACAGTTCATTGAGATCTTTACAATTGTTTCTAGGTCAATACTCTGTATGATTTCTTCAATTTTATTTTTATTTAAAAATAAAAACTTTTCATTATAGTTTATTTTTGTCTGCATCATTGATGAATTGAATAGTCTAGACAACATCTTCAAGTCACTTCTAATGAATGACATATCGTAAAGCTCTGCGATTAATTCTTCTTGGTCTTTTGGAACAGGTATATCATTTTCAGAGAAAAGATATTCCGCAAAGATCTCATAGTTATCACAGAACGCAGAAAATCCGTCTTTGGACCATATTCTTTTTAAGACGTAGAGTTTGTTAGATTCTGAAAATTCGTTAAAGTTAGAAATTAGGTAAGGGGTCAAGGATGAAAAGACTAAGTCATGTCGAACCAAAGGGAAATTATCGGTATCAATAGATTCCAAAAGAGAAGGGTTTTTAAATAAACAAAAATCAATTAGATCGTCTTGTGACCATTCTAGCAACGAGGGTAATAAGGAATTAAGGATTTTACCATTATATGGAAGTACAGCTTTCAATAAATTTGTGGCCAGTTGAATTATTTCATCGTTATCTCTTAGGAAACATTTTTTAATAAAACATGTAAATGCATCATGATCCCATTCCTTAATCGCGTCGTGGGCTTCATGGAAATAATAAGGCTCCATTCTAAGTAATGTCGATATAAAATTGTTTATTACAGACGGAGAAGGAATGATAGCAATTGTGTCTAAAAGAGCTTTAAATTCCATAGGATCCATTATAGGTGATAGAAGGGCCGAGCTTAGCCAATTGATAGAGTACATTTTACATGATTCATCTTTAGTGTTCAAAAATTTCCTGAAAATCACAAACTCTGAAAATTGACCTCTCGTTTCTTTAATTGTTGTCTTTAGGATCTGGACAACTATATCGTTTTCAGTGGGAAAATGTTTTGTTGTTTCATTTACAAAGTCGTTTAGCAGCGTATTGTCTTGCTCAAATAAAACGGTGGAGAACAGTCGAAACAATTTTTTAGATAATGTGAGAAATATTGATACATTATCTTTCAAATTATCAGAACAGAATTGCAAAATAAGAATCATATATTTTCTAAATGTTTCTTCATTCATTTTCCCTTGCGGTAATGAATTCAAAATAGCTGAAAAAAGTTCGTTTCTAATGGGTTTGTATGAAACTTTCTCTAAGATTTCAAAAATAAATGGCTCTATTATAATGTACCATTCATTGTTCATTTGCAAAGGGTATATCATCTGTAGGGACACTCCGACTGCTGCAATAACTCTAAAAGGAAACATATCGGATTGTTTACCTTTCTTATCTGGAGTGTGTTGTATAGTTAAAGCACCAGATGATTGTACTTCGATGTTCTTGTCAGTGAGAATTTTAACGAAAAGAACCTCTGCATTTAATTGAAGTCGTTCGTTTTTAGTTTGCAAAATTAGTTTTGTAAAAAGTGGTTTTAATAAATTATTCCAAACTATTTCAAATTGCGATTTCCCATTGGGAGAATTTAGAGTACAGATACACGTATAGACAATACCATTCAAGCAGTATGATAGCCCATCTTCAATTTCTTTATTGTATTTATTAGCAGAAGCCATTTCGAATGGCTTTTGTAATACGTGTAACAAACTAGCTTTCAGTGTAGTATCCACAGTGGATATATTTGAACAGATAGCATATATTAAAATTCTCCAAGACTTTAAGGCTAATAGTTGTGCGTGTGGAACTTGAGTATTAAATAGTAGTTCATTTAATTCTAGCCATTTTTCTGATATAGGATCACTGCATAACTGTTTTATTCTATCGGGACTATTATAAAGTAACCCAATTAAAGCTAGCCATAAATCAATACCTATTTTATACTCTTTTTTAATAGTAATAATATACCTTATGTAACTTCTCAACGAATGACCTAATGATTCAACTTTTAAATGACCTGATGATTTAGCTTTAAAATTTGAAGAAAAGGAATTTATTAGCATTTTGTGCATAAATTTTGCAGGAACTATTTTTTCGATTGGTTGTTTTTCTATGCAATTAAATATTTCTGACATTATGTGTTCTTTAGTGTCCAGTAGTTTTTTAATAAGTTCTAAAAGAATGCTGATACAATTTACTACGCAGGGCCAATTATTAGTGTCACCATTCATTAGAATCCTCGGAAGTACTTCACCAGATAACCAAACGGGTACAGTTTTCAACATACTGTTAGGATATTTAATTAAAAAACTTTTAATCAACAATAGTCTTTCAGAGATCAAATTATTACTAGCAATTTCTATGATTTTAGTTACCACATTGGTTAGACGATCAGTTTCCGGTTCACTTAAATAATACTGTCCAAATTTTTCATCTTTCAATAGGGTTATATGTGAAACAATCATAGCTTTAGTAGAATTATTATCAGTCAATACATTATATGAACATTCAATAACTTTTTTGAAAGATTCCCTTAGTTGCGGATCCTTACATTGTGAACAAACATTGAAATTGGATAACAGCGAGCCAAATAGTTTAACAATTTGAATGTATAATCTCGAAATAAATGGATTTTTACCCGTGGTAGAATTTAATAGTTTAACTTGTTCAGATTCCAAATGTCGAAGTCCATAGGTTACAATTTCTTTTAAATTCTGAATAATTACTTCAATCTTTTTATCATTAATTTCCGATTTAGTTGGTGTGGACATATTAGGCATTATATTATTAAATGTAGCATATACTTCAAATCGACGATTGCTGAAAGGTTCATTGTCCAGTTTTAAAATTGATAAACCACCTTCAATAATATCTTTAAATTGTGTCACATTCTTTTGATTGGCCAAACTATGGATTTCACCATTTGGCCAAAAGTCAAAGTGTTTAGGATCAGTACAGATATTGTCATGCGCCAATGGAGGTGTGTTTGAATTATCCGTACTGCCTTTATTGAATTGTAATTTATTAGACACAAAGTCATAATCATTAAACACTCTCAATATAGATTTAGCCGGTGCTTTAGACACAGAAGATGGTCTTGGTGATGAATTTGGACAAGGTTGAGTTGGTGATGATACAATAACATCTGAAAATGCCACTGATTTATGAAGTGGTGAAGAATTAACGCTACTGAGTCTTTCAGGGGATAATCTCACTAAGGGTCCCAATGTATCTGTCGGTTCATTAATTTTAGTCGTGGCTTTAATAGGTGATACCTTATGCGATGATGACTGTGGAGTACCTAGTTTTCGACGCTTAGCAGGGGGTGTAGAATGAGCATCAAGTACACTCTCCGCATTTGGTTTCAAAGTGGGTGGAGGTGGATGCAAGCCTGTGTGGCCCCATGGACTAGATTCTTGGTGTTTCGAACTTCTTTGTGAAATATGTTTGTCTAGCAATTCTAATGCTCTAAGACTTCTATTACTTGGAGAATTCTTCGACGTTCCTTGCGTCATATTGATACTGGATTTTATAATTAGTGTGTGGAGACACTGATACAGATTTTTATCCAAATAGAATCGTTATTCTTTCTTCTTTTATCACTGGCCATCTAACAGATCAGTAAATCGCGTCTCTGAAATTTCCATCTGACGCGTTTAAGGAATAAAATATCTAAAGGAATCACCCGGTACAATCAATCAATTAACGAAGTAAACATAACCCATCGACTGTTAGAGGTTGGACGTTCGTTTCAAGTGTTAAATGCAGGCATATTCAGGAGATGCCGGAAATTGTGATTGGAAAGTGGTGTTTCTTGGTGAGTCTTCTGTGGGCAAGTCATCGATTGTGACTAGATTCATTACAGGACAGTTTTTGAAGAATAATGCTACCATTGGAGCTGCCTTCACTTCCAAACGTATTGAATTGGCTGAGGGGCGAACTGTTAATTTGGAGATTTGGGACACTGCTGGTCAGGAACGGTACAGATCATTGACACCAATGTATTATAGGAACACAGATGTGGCAGTAGTAGTTTTCGATGTTACTGAAGAATACAGTCTTCAACGTGCAGCTAGTTGGATTGATGAATTAAACAAGTATACTAGTGAGGAGAGACGAGAAGATATTATGATATATTTAGTGGCTAACAAGATTGATTTGTTAAAAGGCAAACCTTTAAATTTGGCCAGTAAAAGCATTGATGACATTTTGAATGTCAATCCAAACCATATATATTTACATGAAGTGAGTGCTAAGAATGGAGAAGGTATTAATGATTTATTTGATAAGATGGTAGAAAGAATACCGAGAGATAAATTTATAAAGGAATCTCAAGTGGATAAAATCGATTTAAACAATAATGATTTGAAACTTGATAAAAGTTGTTATTGTTAGGGAAATAAAAGTACTTATGTATATATTAATATCACTATTTATTATAATTCACCTGGAACTGGGAATTCACCAACCCATTGGTAGACTTCGTCACTCAATTTTTGAACTTCTTTAGATTCAGCACACAATTTCTTGAATGCGTTCAATCTAGCCACATGACTAACAGAATCTGTTGGTTCTTGACCCTTCAATTGAATAGCCAACTTCACAGCTTGGTTAATGTATTCAGCGACTTTTTCGAAGTCTTGTTCTTGGAACCCTCTAGTGGTCATAGCTGGAGTACCGACTCTTAACCCAGATGGGAACATGGCAGATTTATCACTTGGGATAGTGTTCTTGTTGGCAGCAATGTTAATTTGTTGTAAGATAGTTTCCAAACGAGCACCATCAATACCTGAAGAGGATAAATCGATCAAGATTAAATGGTTATCAGTACCACCAGAGACCAATTTGAATCCACGTTCTAATAAGGCGGTAGCAAAACGAGCGGCATTGGAGACAATTCTTTCTTGGTATTGTTTGAATTCAGCAGTGGTGGCTTGCTTCAAAGCTACAGATAAAGCAGAGATGGTATGGTTATGTGGACCACCTTGATGACCTGGGAACACAGAGAAATTAATCTTCTTGTCAAAATCGTAAAGAATTTCTTTACCCTTCACAACCTTTCTCACACCCTTTCTGTAGAAGATCATAGCACCTCTTGGACCTCTTAATGATTTATGTGTAGTAGTGGTGACAATGTCAGAGTATTCAAATGGAGATGGTACCACTTCAGCAGCGACTAAACCTGAAATGTGAGCCATATCAGATAACAAGTAAGCACCAGTTTGCTTGGCAATCTTTTGGAATCTTTCATAATCGATTAATCTAGAGTAAGCGGAAGTACCAGCAACGATGACCTTTGGTCTAAACAATTTAGCGGTCAATTCTAATTCATCGTAATTGATTAACCCAGTTTCTAAATCCAAACGGTATGGCATACTTTGGAAGTATTTAGAGATAAAGGACACTGGAGTACCAGAACCTAATCTGTAACCGTGAGACAAATGACCACCATGAGGTAAATCCAACCCCATTAATCTGTCCCCAACGTTCATAATAGCAGAGTAAGCGTATAAATTAGCTGGAGCACCACTTAATGGTTGAACATTAACCCCCCATTCTTCTGGGTTCAATTTGTACAAATCTAAGGCACGTTTTTGACACAAGGATTCCATTTCATCAATGAATTGGTTCCCCCCATAGTAACGAGCACCTGGATACCCTTCAGAATATTTATTTTGAAATTCTGAACCTAATAGATCCATCACTGATTTAGAAGTGAAATTTTCAGATGGAATCAAAGTGATAGAATGCTTTTGTCTCAATTTCTCCTTTTGTAAGATGGAGTTCATCTCTGGGTCCACATCGGCAACGTGCTTGGAGACAAGCAATTGGTCGGCAGTGGTCTTCAAACCACGAGCCCATAATGGAGCAGTGGCAATTCTTCTCGAAATAGATCTAGTGGCAAGAGCAGAGATCATCGTGCAGTGTTTCTGTTGTGCTGTTGATGATAATGATGTTCAACAAATTGCGATGCTCTTGAAATTTTTTTATCTTTTTTTCTTCACCCATAATGAAAAGTTGTATATACGATGGAGATAAGATGATGAGGAGACAGTGGGGTCCCAGATCTGGCACATATCAAGTTGGTTATGTTAGTTTGGGATTGGGATACATTGGTGGAACTCGGTGGTGAAGTGTTGTAATGGTTAAATCTTGAGATATGGAAATGATAATTTTAATATTTTTGATATATTTCTTAGTAGTTTCAACAATAATATTCTTCAATTATTCTCCTAATTATTTAAAAAATATTGTAAATTACATTATACACTGCAGAGCAATCTCTAATAATTGAAGGTAACCCAACTCCCCCACTAAATCAGTTACCAACCTTCTATACCAAGTTCCATCAATTCCCCTTTGTAGTATTATTGAATCGCGCAACCAATGAAAACGTTAATATTTAAATCAAGACTAACATTCAATTTAACAAAAACTACAACAAGCATATATACTGTATTTATATATTCATCCCACCACCTTTGTTGAAACATGGGCAAACTGATAAAACTCACATCGTTAGCTACAATCTCCACAGCTTTGGGTGCCTCATATCACTTCTATTTTGTAAAGGAGAACGGATACTATTATAATAAGTCACCTTGGAAACGAATTGACGATACAGTGGAAGATATTGTAAGCAACAATAAGTCCAAAGAATTGATGTTTCAAGAGAACACTGAGCTGTTAAGGGATAGAGACTCTAAATTGTTGGTCACTCGACCTTTGGGGGAAACTATGAAAGATATTTGGAATCAACAAATTAGAAATTCTGTACAATGGATATATTCATTGGGTAAATAAGAGGTAATCGAACATTTATTCCTTAAAATTTCTACATAATAAAACATATATTCGATTCAATAAAAAGTTGCAAAATTATTATTATTCATTAATAGAGAAAATTTTTCCATCTTATTACTATTACTCTTAAGACCATTGAAGAAACAATACAATCAATAATGGATCCAGTAGTGAAACCAGATACTCAAATCGATTACGAAGATGCTATAGATTATTGGACTCACACTCCGGCTACAGTGGACGGTGTGTTGGGTGGATACGGTGAAGAAACTGTGGTGCCTGCTTTAGATGTCTTGGGTTCATCACATTTCTTACGTAAATTGAAATCTAGAATGATCGTCGAGAAAGGTTATAAGAAACATGGTGCTGATATTGGTGCCGGGATTGGTAGAGTCACTAAGAATATGTTGAGTAAATATTGTGAAATTGTAGATTTAGTGGAACCAGTGAAACCATTCTGTGAACAAATGGAGGTAGAATTGAAAGATTTGAAAGAACAAGGTAAGATTGGAACCATATATGAATTGGGGATGCAAGATTGGGTCCCTGAGAAGGGTAAATATTGGGTCATTTGGTGTCAATGGTGTGTGGGACATTTACCAGATGATGAATTGGTTAAATTTTTCCAAAGATGTATTGAAGGTTTACAACCAAATGGTACAATTATAGTGAAAGAGAATAACACCCCCACTGAACAAGATGATTTTGATCCAACAGATTCAAGTGTGACTAGATGTGACAGTAAATTTAAACAATTATTTGAAAAAAGTGGATTGAAATTAATTGCCACTGACAGACAAATGGGGTTGCCCAAAGAATTGTACCCTGTGAGAATGTACGCATTGAAACCAATAGTTAAAGAATAAACTATATAACTATATACAATAATAAAGAATTAAGCATATTATTGGATCTTTATATAGCGATATATTACCCTCAACTTAACCAGATCAATATTTATATTTTAAATTGAAAAATGTACAAAATGGCACAGTTAAAACACCATCGACTTCAATAACAGCCATTGGATTGATAACGGGAAGTGTTCTACGATGTTATCAGAGTCTGTGGATAGTTTGAACCCAGTGCATGGTGAATCCATGGAATCTGTGGATTCTTTTTCAATTAATAATGCTGCTAGCACCACAAATTATACAATGAACACAACGACAAATACAGTAAAGAATGTCACTTCAACTTCTATGCTCGATAGACCAGAAATTGCTAAAGTGTTAAATTCAGATATTGCTATAACAGCGTTATTATCACGTTTGAAACAGTCTTTATTGACTTGTGAAGAGCTTACCAAATTCATTCGTAAGAAATGTTTATATGAAGTGGAACACACTGAAGAACTATCTAAACAGTATAAACATTTCTTCATGTCTGCCACTGGTGTATCATCATTGAAGAAAACTATACATGATATTTTAGAATTTGATGGGAAATTGGGTCAAGTGAAAGACAGTTATGTGAAGGCTTTACAAAAGATGAATAATGAAATTACATCGTTGTTATTGACAATGACTAAGATGAGAAAAAACATTAAAGAAAATAGTAGAAGATTAGAGAAAGATGTCTCTGATTCCATTCATAATGCTGAGAAGGCTCAAAGTCGTTACACTTCCTTGTGTCAAGATTATGATAAATTAAGAATGGCTGATCCTACCAAGACTAAATTAACTTTAAGAGGGTCAAAGACCACAAGAGAACAAGAGGAAGAATTATTAAGGAAAATCGATACAGCTGATTTGGATTACAAGCAAAAAGTGGATCATTCCAATTCCTTAAGAGATAATTTCCTGAATAGAGAAAGACCTAAGATTGTCGCTGAATTGAAAGATTTAATATTAGAATTGGATACTGCTATGACTATTCAATTACAAAAATATACCATATACACTGAAACTTTATTTTTAAACAGTGGTGTCACGATAAGTCCATTGGATAAAGTTAATAAATCAATGAAATCTGTAGCATCATCAGTGAGAAATGAGAATGATCTTTACAGTTTCTTAAACAAGTATAATAGTTCCAATAGAAATGCTCTGTTAACCAACAAGAGTTTGATCCCAGTCAATTATAAGAAACATCCATCAATGGCCAAATCGACTAATGTATATAACAACAACAATAAGGCTCCTCCTAAATTTGCAGTGGATCCAACAAGAAATTCTATTCCCAAGAGACAAATTTCAACACATAATGACTCACCATTTGATTCTACGTTTTCAGCTTTACCCAACTCACCTGCGTCAAATTTCACGGGACCAGCATCAATTAATTCTTCTAAACCTTCATTTGTCACTGCAAACTCTATACCATTGAATAATAATAATAATGGATCGAAACCATCTTTACACAACCAGGCATTGCCTCCAACTCCTCAGTCATCATCTGCGGCTGTCAATAATAACGATAATTCTCGTAATTTCCAATCTTTAGATCCAGGTAAGAATGAATCCAGATTAACAAGTGTTCCAGCCACTTTAGCGTCAATGAACTCAGATTTGGATAGACCACTATCTCAAGTACAAACTAATACCACTTTACCTCCGGGTATTCAAAAGAATTTTAAAACTTTTGGTGTCCCATTAGAGAGTCTGATAGAATATGAACATGATATGGTCCCCGCAATTGTTCGTCAATGTATTTACGTTATTGACAAATATGGGTTGGATTTAGAAGGTATTTACAGAGTATCAGCAAATGTACTAGATGTTAGTAAATTGAAAGAAGAAATTGATAAAGATCCATCAAATGTATCAATGATCTTACCACCAAAGAATTATGCTGATTCTGATATCTATCTTGTGGGATCTTTACTAAAAGCATTTTTTGCATCTTTACCTGATAAATTGCTATCTGCTCAAATGTCACCAGAATTGAAAATATGTATGGCTATTGATGATCCAAAGACAAGGAGGAATTACATGCATGGGTTACTATATAAATTACCAGATGCTCAATATTGGACCCTTAGATCGTTGTTATTTCATTTGAAGAGAGTACTAGCACATGAGGATCATAACAGAATGAACTTGAAGGCGTTATGTATAATTTGGGGACCAACCATTATTCCTCCAAATGAGGACGATATCAATGATGTTAACTATCAAATTCTAGCAACGGAAGTCTTACTGGATGTAACAGATCAAGCTTTTGAACCGGAATGATAGATTTGTTATATTTTTAGCATTTAAACATGATAACTACTACTACTATTTTTAGTTGCTCTTAAATCTTTGTATTTATTGTAAATAATTAAATGGATGTAACTTTATTATATATATGGACTACTAAACAGAATTAAATGTTTTATTTTTATGAATATCAAATGGTTAGTGTATTAGATTTCAATGACTTGCAGCTGAATTCATAATTAAATGATATGCTATCCCCTTCTCTATTTAATAACCCAATTCTGACTAACTTTTGTAGATCTCTATCAAAAGTGGCTTTCTGAGTTTCACTAATATGAAGTGATTGGCTGATATCTGCTATTGTCAATTGATCTGAATCATTAAAACAACACAAAATAGCTGCAACAGTCATGTTAACTTTTAGAAGAAGGGCCGTCCCATCTGGAAGTTGAATGTTACTTTCCATTACTATTGTATGTAATCCTGTGTTGGAGACACATTTGTTATCGGATTTCAACTTTTGTAACTGAGCGTTCCATTCTTCTTTGAATGTATCGTTGACCCAAACTGTTTCACCCATTTCAATGTTAAATTCAACGGATTTATTAGAAATATCTATGAAAGAAAATTCACAATTATTTTTCATAATGATTACATTGGAGACAGTTTCCCTTGCTGTATTGATTAAAGTCAACATTGTTTCTTTACTACTGGAGGGAAAAGAGTTATACAAAGTTGATTCAAAATTTAATGGATGATCATAGAAAATAACATAGTCTACACTTGATTTTAATAGTCTACGAATTATTCGAGGAGCCCAATGAGCCTTAACAAACGTATCTATCGACGGAACATAGTTTAGTATGAAATGGAAAATAATACTACGTATTTTCTTCATCCTTTCAATTTGTTCACTCGTTTTTATATTGTTTCTATTGGCAAAATAGAACTTGTATTTAGTTTCTAAAAAACTGGCCAACTTCTGATAGAATTTGGTTAGATCTCCTCTCGCAATACGTTCTTTAAAATCATGTCTTAGTTGCTTTTGCATTGTAACGATATCCGTAAGTTGATAATCGACATGCATAGACACAGCTGGACCAGGTCCATCTGTCAAGCTCATTATATTAACCAAGGTTTCAATATTATCAAACTCAAGTGGTAAGGCTCTATAAGAAAGATAACATTTTTTAAAATTTTCATTGCTTTCTATCTTGTGGATTTGATTAGCAGACAGATAATTTTTGTAAATATTGTATAAATCTTGCGTATTAAAGGCAATTCCTTCCATGAGTGCGAACAGTCTGTCTGCATTAGAGAAAATAAACTTTAATCCACGAATTCGGGAGGTTTCCTTCGCCACCTCCCCTCCAACATGAAGAGCAGCAATTAAAGTATTTTCCCAAATGTTAATAACTTGTTGATATTTTCCAGACAGAGTACGCCCTTGAATCATTTCATTCACATATTTGGGGAGAGAATCTGTAATGGAAGAAAGGAGCAAAGGCTCAGGATAGACATATTCTTCAATATTATAGAAAGATTGGTATTCTTCGAGATATTTATGATATTGAACAAAGTTGGTAATCACATTCGATTTGAACAGAGTTTGATCATGTACACTATTTAAAAGGTAAAATGTCATATTTTTATAATATTCTTTTGTATCGCCGTCAGTCCTTAGAATACCAATAGGCAGAAAATAAAAGCTCTTCAAAGTTATTGGAAACTTTTCAATACTATTATAACTTTCCATTCGAGAAATTGTATTGGATATCAAATTTATTTTCATACGCACATCATTTATAATAATCATAATGTTGCACACGTCATACTTATCTTGAAGAGACAATTGTTTTATTAAATACTCCTCAAACTTCATATAAAACAATCTTGCCATATTTTCTCGTTGATTTTGATACAAATCAAATATACATAAGACCATTGTATGGATTCTTTTGGCCAAAATTGGTAGTGCTGTCAAATTTTCATTATTCTTCAGTTTTAAAAATTTATCAAGTAAGTCTGTAATTCTCCCAAAATGAGACCCGCACAAAACATCTTCATCGTGGTTACTCATCAATCCTTAGAACCTAATTAAGTAATGTATACTCATATAAATGTCAAACTTTGATAAATGACTTCAATAAAAAAATATATTGAGAAGTGAAAAATAAGTGCTGATAAATAACAGTAACTTAAATTAAGCAGAATTAAACACAAAACATAATGCCAGATGCTGTGGATCCTGCCCTTGAATTAGCAGAGAAGTTTAAAAGACAAGGTTATTTTGATAAGTTGAAACAAGATATACTATCTAATTCGAACCCAAAAAATGAAACTTTAGATCAAGTTATCAAAACATTGGTTGTCGATGTTGTGAAGGACATGGTAGCTAAGGATGAAAATCTTATATTTAAGAACCGTGGTACTACTAGTGCACTGGTGGAGGCCCAAATATTTAAAGGCGGTTATCAGAAGTTAAATGAAACTAAAAATGGTATCGACTTGGAGCAATATATATCTAATGCTTTAAAAGAACCTACTCTTATATCCTCCATTCAATCTAGCTTACAAGGTTTAACAGATGATGAAAATAAATGAATGACATTATCACCACAATTGAGGCATAACCGAATCTCAAATATAAATATTTTTGCTATAACAACGAGAATTCAAAACTCATCATCACAGCTTTTTAATAATGCATTTATATTTAACAGTATATATATTCTATCTAATTAAACTCTTTACATCTAGTAATTTCATGGTTTTGAGGCAAACTGAACGCAAAATCTTCAACATAAAGAACACCTTTCCTGTCTAAGATATATAATACATGACCATCTGAACTAAATCTCATCGACGCTGATTCATGCGCTCTGTAAGCATCTGCTACCATTTCTACCAAGACAATCTTTTCCTTTTCATTTTCAATCATTGTTGGAGCACACATAATATACACAGAACCATTCTTATCCAGAAATGCAATGGAATCATTTCTTGGCGATATTTCACACTTATGAATCTTTGACCCAAGTTCTACTATTTTATTTAACATGGAAGGTTGCGCTACACTGCTTAGTTCACTAACATCCCCCATCTTGGTATTAATAATAATGGGGGGTGAATTAAATGCTGTTGAAGTGACACACATTAAATTTGGATTTCCTGGAAACAATTTTGTATCAGTGATACCTTCTGATTCTAATGATGTGTCAATTGAACGTAAACTTTTCATCACCAACCTTGGTTCATTAGGGTTTCTTAAAGATATTATGAGGAATCTTGACTCCATAGTAGTTGAGCAAGAAAGATACAAACCATCATTAGACAATTGAATGGTATTAATTGGGTCACGATATGGTAAAGCTATGGTTATCGGAGAAGAGAATTCGTATTTGGCGGTCATCTCATTCATATCGATTCTATGAAGAGCTATTAAAGCCTGTTCAGAATTTGTCTTCCTATCCTTACCAGTGATACCACACACAATCATTCGCCCATCAGGATCAATATCGATACATCTCACAGGGTATTTAGATTTATGATAATGAATCATTTTCCCATTTTTATTTATATCAAAGACTCTCAATGAATTATGTGTATCAACCACCGCTAGTAAATTTTCAGATAATTTACAATACATAAGTTCACCAAACGATATCTTATCCTTATGAAAATTTGAATCATTAGGTATTATCAATTGATCAAAACTTGGCCCAAATTCACCTGTATAACGTCCACAACACAGTAGTATAGGTGGATTGGCATATATATTCTCTGGAATCGAATATACTTCCCATTTATGTTTATCAATTAAAGCAAATTTTGTACAGTCAGGGGATATAGATGAATTAATAAAAAGTTTAGATTTTGTCTTCAGAAATTTGGAATGAGTCTTGAAAGTGTATCTTCTTCTATACATAGGGAAACAATTAGCAAAATAGTATTCCTTTTTTTCATCAAAGTTAGCTGATACATTAGGGTGTATTTTACCTAATACATCTTTATTGAATGATGTTACCAAATTTTTATTATTATTATTTCTAGATTCTTGAGACAATCTTTCAGTGATGATAGTATTTGACTTGTTAGTTAAACTGACCATTTCATTTTTAAATTCTGATTTTCTTTCTAAATCTGTGTCAAACATTTGTACTGGTGAATAAGATTTTGATTCGTCTTCAGAATGGAATGGCGCTATATTTTCTTGTGGATCTTTCTGACATGATCCATCGTTGTTAATCTTAGTAGCCACTCTGAAAAACAGATTTAATAAAGATGTTGGCTTTCTGGGTATATTATCTTTGTTAGAATCTTGATCTGTTGTAGAAGATTCTTTATAGTTTATTTTGGAATCTGGGAATGCAAACGTATCGACTGGTTTATCTGTGTCAACCGTGGGCGGTATTTTAGCAATCTCTTCCACAAGGGCAGCATTATCATATAAAGATAACGAATTATGGCCATCATTCTGAGAATTAGTCAAACCATCACGGAAACTCTCCAATTGCGTATAGAGACTTCTTAATGGCTTGACAGGCCCAATCATGGATGCATTATTTGTCTTACAAATGGGGCAAAAGATCAATTCATTCTGTGTCACTTTTGTAATCTCAGTAAACAGCGATGCTGATAAGCAGCAACCACAAGAAAGGACAGAACAGTCATCGATAATACTGTATCCGATACCGTATATGTAATGACCTAGCATCTGATCGAATTCACAAGAGAACAGATCCTTCGGTAGGAACAAGTTGTGTTCAATGACCTTCAATATATCAGCTATCTCCATAAGTATAAAAGCTGTCCTTTGAATGGATATGTGGGGGTTGAAATTAATCTTTGAAATGTCTAAAGATGATTAATTATTTGATTTCTTACCATATTTTTCACCGATTAATGAACAGAGTAAAACAATTATAGATAAGAAGTCTTGCAATTTGAAAACGTATTAATACTTACATAATGTGCGTGTGTATACTCTGTTTTATATAAATGCATTATTCTGTTAAGTCTATTTCTTGTTCCAGCACTTACAATTCAAATTTACAAATAAGGATTAAGCTATTTACATACAACAAAATTCGAATGAGAACATTAATATTGATGTTACAAACACAATTTCATTTGAACCAAGACAAGTAAAACAAACAAACACCTTCAAACCCTCTCAATATTTCAATCCAATAAGATTCAATGGTGAATCAACGACTTAATTTAAACAAGTTTTCGGGGTATTAGAAAAACATAGAACTTTAATCAACACTTTAATAAGGGAATCAATTATAGTGAAAAAACCATGGGATCCCAAGCATCGAGACCTGAAACGAACGCTACGTTTTCTATTGATTCAAACATTCAACTATCTGACGACATCTTAAAGAGACTCGAAGGATCTACTGAGACAGACTTCTCTAGAGGGGAGGAATCAGAAAAGTACATAGAGCAAAAAGTGGCCAAGAGGTTGATTCAATTGGAGAAGGAGACATTGAAGAATTTTGAAGGAAGATTAAAAGAATCATTACTTCTCACTGAGGTGGATCAAGAACCGCTAAGTTCTAAAGTACTAGACGAAAAAATTGATAACCTGAATACTAAATTGAAAAAGTTTGATGAAAGAGATGAGGCCAAATCTAAACATTTGCAAAAGGAAAATAATGACATTAGGGAGAAATTAATTCAATGTTTAATAGATAACAAGGGGAAGCCCTTAAATTGTCTTGAACAAATTGAACAATTCAAGAAACTAACCAATATGGATTAGACGATAGATCAATTGTTTTTTCAAATATTCTTTTTATGTACGTGTATATATATGTCAACTTATACATTTGTTCAAATTTATAAACCTAGACCCTTGTACATCAAAATCAACGCACTATCGCTTTCACCACCACCTGCTAATGACTCAATCTTTTCTCTTTCCACGACACTGACTTTATCATCATTAAATTTATACCAAACATTTTCATCCTTTTCATCTCTAATAAATGCTTGATAATGACCAGATTCAGAATTTGCACCTTGGTGACTTATAATCCCAACCAAATCATATACACTTGATGGATTTTCACCAGCTTGCAAATTGGAGGGGAAATGTTTTTTAAATTCATCCTTCCAATATTCATTTTGTGATTGTTCTAACGCCTGTTGAGTTTCAAATTGTTCTCTTGGTGTCATAGTAGAATCAATTTCAGAAATTTCATCCACTCTACGTTTTTTATTTTCACGTTGCTTATCCTCTTTTTCCTTTTCTACTTGTCTTAATTCTTCACGAACTTTAATCTTTTCCTCTTGATATTCAGGTGTTAATAAATCAGTGACATCAATTTGGAAGGGGAAAACCACTTTACGTAAAATCTTGGATTTTTTACCACTAGATTTCTTCCAGAAAAATCTCACATATTGTACAGTTAAATATTTGGGTAATTTAATAATTTGTTTTTCCACAGAGTAGATAGAATTGACTCCCGTGGTTTCAGATCTCTTTTCGATCTTTTCATTTAATGATTCAATTAACCCATTTCTTAAGAAATTGGTATTACTAGAAATGTGACATTGTAATTTAAAATCACTTTCATCTTCTCTTATAGTAACATCGTTTTCATTGTTTGTATCTTTAATAGTAGTTCTAAATTGAACTTTAAAATCTTCAGAAAACTTATCCCCAAAGACAACAGTTAAAGAATGAATTAATTGAGTAAACAATTCTTCAGCATCTTGTTGTTTATAATAACCAGATTGTGGATCACGTTCACCGAATTGAGGATATGCCTTTCTCAAGACATTTAACAAGACAATAGGCATCACCGATTGGAAACTTTTATTCTTCAAACTTTCAAAACAATTCTTCATCTCACCGACTAATTTGTGATGAACTTGATCTTCGGGATTAAGATTAGTAAAAGAGGAAGCGTCATAATTCAAAACTAATTCTCTCAATTTGTCCAATCTAAACAATGTTTGTAATGTAGCGTTCATATAACATGTATTACCCATGTTTTTTAAACCAATTGGTAAATTGTTGAATTTTTGCACTTGTTGATCTGGGGATAGATCTTCAATGAAATTGCTCTTCCCCTTTGGCTTGGAAACCAAATTTGCATCAGGTGTACCCAACAACATTACTGTAGAATTTGGTTTAATAATAGAAGATAAATTAGTCACTGTATTATCAGTAAGACCAGTTTTAACCATATATTTTTGACGTTCAGAAGGGATCTGAGTAAGTTCCTCCACTTGTTCCTTCAATTCACCAGCTGTGGCAGAATCGCTCAAAGTAATTGGGTATGTTTTCCCAGCATGTTTAATAGTAAACTCAAAAGTTCCAGACGACATGTTCGATTCTATTACTTCCTTGCTTGTTTTATTCACTTATCTACTAATTAAAGGTGGCAAACTCTATATTATATATCTTAACTGTATTAATGTTTTTAGGAGAATAAAAAAACCGTGGAATAATGTTCATTTTTTAAAAAAAAAAGCAATTTTTTCGTGCATGAACGTGC
>PPOP03000055.1:0-58048 GCA_003708535.3 Kazachstania bromeliacearum | reverse complement strand
TTTTATAGTTTTTATTCTAGAATTTCTATATATTTCTATATATCCTTTTTCTCCATATATAAATCTCATTTTAATCCAATATGAATTTATGGTCCTTTTATATTGAATATTAGAGATGAAAAATTTTCACTGTCGTCCAATTCTTGTGCATCATGTTTTGTACCTCAAAACAGTGTTCTACGTGTATTTCTTAGTCTGATTCAATTTTTGTTCATATTCATTTATTTCCTATTTGGGCCTACAATGTTATAATTTCATTTCATAATTCTTCAATAGATGTTATATTTGGTTACGTTCAAGGAGTATGACAGTCGTGTACTTCTGCCTCCAACATTTTATCTTTCCCGTAAATAAATATTTGTATTATAAAAATTAATAATTTTTTCATTACTTTCCAAATTCAACTTAACTTCCTCCCCTTACAAAATAATAATAAATAAAAAAAAATATAATAATTAATTTACTTTGAATTTAAAAATATACACACATATATTTATGCTACACGATCAGTACCAGTTAATTTCACAGCGGCAGAATATTTTTGTAATTTAGTCAATAGAGAATCACCATTTTTCACTAATAATTGATATTGTGCATTTTTATTATCAGGTCTATTTGTTTCCACTATACCATTAACTCTATCAATGACACAATTTAATTTCTTGTTTGGAATGAATTTACACAAATCATTATCCAAGAATTCCACAGAGACACCGAATGCACTTGCCATGGAGTTTAATGATAAAGTTCTATAAGAATCTAATAATTGTGCATACACTTTCCTTCTCATTTCTCTGACAAAAAAATCTGCATGTTTATTTAAATATTTGCAAGGAATCAAAACGTTATCAAATGTTTCTAATAAGAAGGGGAAGAAACTTGCATAATCTGATGTGTACAATGCAATTGTCAATGATGTGATTGATTGTAAACCTGGTGTATTTGTCATTATGGATAATAATTCAGGTGAATCAATAACTTTTAATTTTAAATCTGTTCTCTCTAAAGTGAACAACCCAGCCACTGAAGCATACATGGCCAAATTTTCGTATGAGGTCAATTCCACTGAAGTGAATGTAGATAATGAATCCACTAATAAATCAGCAGCTTGTATGAAATCTCTTATAGCTAGACAATGTATCCCCAAATAAGTCTTGTAACGATTACGTCTTTCCCAATCACCACCTTTTTCAATCAAGACACCAATTTCATTTAAAGTTTCTTTGACGAAGATTTGATCATCGTAGAAAAACCCTAATCTTGCCACCAATAGTAAGACATCAATTTTGGCCCCCAAAGAGATAGCACATTTCATTGCTTGGTTTAATAAGATTTCCTTTGCATTTTTGAAATCACCAATTTGAGCATAGTAAGAACCCAAATTGATCCAACCAGTAGCCAATTCTAAAGCACCTTCATCTGTGGATTCAATGTTATCAATTTTCAATTTCAAATCTTTAATCTTTTCATCATTAATCTTAGCAAGACGATCATATAGGGATTGATCCAATGTGATATTATATTGTGACAACCCACTAATGTATTTGTAATAAGGTGCCATTTCATCTTTTTCAATTTGTTCTAATATGAATTGTGTATGTTTCAATTTATCCTCAGAGGACACTGTAGGTAAAGTTAAAAGGAATGCAGTGTCACTCACTTCGTAATTTGGTACCATTTGTACAGTGGGTTCCTGTACTACGTCTTCATCAATTTCTTTAGTCATAATAGGTTTGTGTTGGGGCGTTACTTATGGTTGTTCTCTAAGTTTGCCACTGTAGTTAGTTAATTGTTCTTCAATAATTAATATATATTTTATGAAGGCAAATCCGGGTAACCGGTTTTGGACATTGAAAAATAAATTTATATCAAACAAGTACTGAACTTAACTTAGTAAGATCAATATAAGAGTAACACAACAATGTCCAGCAGTGTAGTGCACCCGCCCACATCGCAATACAAGTTCAAATTCGAACCGTTCTTACAACAAGAATACAATTTTGCTCGAGATCCGGACCGTCCCGTGTGTCAAGACTGGGACCCTCGTCGAGGCCCCATCTCATGTCCTCGTGGTGTGAGTTGCCCCTGGAAACATATCCCATTGAATTTCTCCAACAAGATCGTGTGCAAGCATTGGTTGCGTGGTCTTTGCAAGAAGAACGATCAATGTGAGTTCTTACACGAGTACAACTTGAGAAGAATGCCCGAATGTGTTTATTTCGCGAAGAATGGGTTCTGCACACAGGGCCCAGAATGTCAATACTTGCACGCCAAGAAAGGTACACTAGTGGGGAGATGTCCCTTCTACGACCTGGGGTTCTGCAGTGAAGGTTCCCAATGTCCCCGCCGTCATGTGCGCCAGGACCCACCTTGTCAGAGGTTCTTGAACGGGTTCTGTCCCCTGGGCAAAGACTGTACAGACGGTTCACACCCCGCATGGCAGGACAATGTCCTGCTAGAAGACGCCATCCGCAGACGGGTCACCATCAAGAGGGACTACGAGATCAACACCAGGAAGGCTGACATGGAGAAGGAAAGACGTCTAAATGAAATTATCAACGGCTAAGACGGCGCTATCATCGGATACAATATCGTGCCGCACGGCGCTCTCCCCCTCTTATTAAGGGGTCAACGTTTTTCTTGGGAAATTCCTTATAAATAGGGTGTTGATTGCCATGTGGTGATTGTTGATACTCTGACACCCACCACCACAACAGCATGCACAAGACTTACTCGTTGAGAAATAATAGAACCCCCACTGCTTCTGAATTGCAGAACCCTCCACCCCCACAGGCTACCACCAGAGGTAAGTTCTTCGGTAGAGGTGGACTGGCTTACTCTTTCAGGAAATCTGCCGCCGGTGCTTGGGGGCCAGATGTGGCCAGAAAATTGTCACAACAGGTGAAGATTGAGAAGAATGTCTTGAGATCAATGGAAATTGCTGCCAACGAGAGAAGAGCCGCTGCTCAACAGTTGTCTCTTTGGGGGTTGGAAAATGATGACGATGTGTCTGATATCACCGATAAGTTGGGTGTTTTGATTTATGAAATGTCTGAATTGGATGACCAGTTCATTGACAGGTACGATCAATACAGATTGACTTTGAAGAGTATTAGAGATATTGAAAACTCTATTTACCCTTCCAGAGAACGTAAGGATAAGATTACTGACAAGATTGCGTTCTTGAAATATAAAGAACCTGATAATGTGTCCAAGATTGAAGTGTTGGAACAAGAATTGGTAAGAGCCGAAGCTGAATCTTTAGTCGCTGAGGCACAATTATCTAATATTACTAGATCTAAATTGAAAGCAGCATTTTACTATCAATTTGATTCCATGATTGAACACTCTGAAAAAATTGCTTTAATTGCAGGTTACGGTAAAGCTTTATTGGAATTATTAGACGATTCTCCAGTTACTCCAGGTGAAACAAGACCCGCTTATGACGGGTATGAAGCTTCCAAACAAATTATTATTGATGCAGAAAATGCATTAAATGAATGGACTTTGGATTACGCTCAAGTGAAACCAACTTTATCGTTTAAACAAGATTACGAATATGATGATCAAGAAGACGACCAACAAGAAGACGAAGTTTGGGATGATCAAGTAGTCGATGAAGAAGAAGAAGGTGAAATACAACAATAATAATAATAATAATAATATCTTTTTCTCTTTTATGTTCTTGTTATTTTTTTTAATTTATGTATTTTTTTTTTCTTAATTTTCAATTTTCTATAATTTTTAATTAATATCTATTTACTTTTCACTCAACAACAGTAAAATAACATTGCAACATGGACGATCAATTATCGAAAAATTTAGCTAAATATTCTCTACTGTTTGATAACTTATCCACACAATCACAAGTGGTTAAATTATCAAACGTTATATCTGCATCACACGAGGAGACTTCTAAACAATTGAACAAATTTGTCAACACGGCTCAATTGAAACATAACAGACAAATAAGGAAACTAGAATTGAACAGAACAGATTTAACCACTACATTATCACAATTTCATCATGCATTGACACGTATTAGCGTGTCTAAAAATAAAGCTACTAATATACATGACGATATTGCCACGGCAGATTTGGAACACACATATTTACAACAAACTTATCAATTCTTAAATGATATACGTACTTTGAAAAATAATATTACTTTGATACAAGGTGCATTACAAGAACATAACTATTTGGTAGCAGCCACAGCAATCAATGAGATTAATAATTTACCAAAGGCTACTGTAAATTCACAATTTGCCAATAGTGTGATCCCCACTACAGAGATGCCCATGGGTCCACAAGAATTGATCACACTGTGGACACAACAATTACGTGATTTGTTCACTGAAAAATTCAATACAGCCGTGACCACTAATGATATTGATCAATTGACCAAGATTTTCCAATTGTTCCCATTGATTGGTGAACCCACATTGGGTTTAGACTTGTATGCTAAATACATTACAGATATGATCTCTCAGGAGAATCAAAAATTCACAATGGGGGCAATGAAATTCGATAGTGGGTTCCATTGGGTCTTGTTACAATTATTCAAGATTTCATCCACGGTGATTAATGAACACTCTAAGATTATTGCCAAAGCATACGGTGCACAATTCATGTGTCCAGTGATGGAAAAAGTGGAAATTGAAGTAGAATTACAAGCTTGTTTGGTTTTACAATATTTTAAAGAACAAAAATTAGATAAATGGGATGGTAATAAATTGAACAAAAATTTAATCAATGAATTTTCACAAATCTTGCAAAATTGGTCCATGTATGCAAGATTTTTCTCAGTGAGATGGAATGAATTTTTACAACAAAGTAATGATAATGATTGTAATGGCAATGTGGTGTTAAAGATGGCACCCATTATCGTTAATGGTTCATTTATAAGGAAATTACATGAGGAGAAAATTGATGAAACGTTTGAAACAATGGCTTTAAACGATTTAGACAAATCATTCCAACGTAGTGTAGAATTAGAAGAATTACCATCATTAAACACACTGGTTGGAGTAACTCACATTAAACATAATGATCAATCATCATGGCCAATCACTTCAGTATTGGAGGATTTTATCCTATTGTTAAGACAATTACTTGTCTCCATTGTTAACACGGGTCAAACGGCAATTTTTGATCATCTATTAGATCAATTGATTAAATTTATTCAAAATGAATTCTTGGTCAAATTTATACAATCAAAATTCCAATCTTTGCAAGAAAGATTATCACATACTTCCACAATCACTCCATTGAAAAAATATTTACCCAAGAAAAAGGATACCACCACTACCACTAACACCCCTACACAAAGACAGGATTCACCCACACCATTTGATGCCACTAAATTTAATTTAAGAGGTGCATTTGCTAACATTCAATCTAATTTACAATCTGTCGTTGTGGTAGAGGACGATGATGAATCAATCTTGGCATTACATCATTATTTAATTTATGTGAACACGCTTTATTTCTTGGTCATTGCCATCAACAAATTAATGATTCAAGAGATCATATTGGATAACACAAAATTGTTACCTGATAATTTCCCCTTTGATGACAATAAAGATACTTTAACCGCTAAGATCTATGAGTGTGAATCAATAATAAAGGGTCAAGTCAATAAATTACAAAAATGGTCCATCAAATATCTATTTCAAACAATTGTGTTACCTAAAGTACGTGGCCTGTTAAAGGAATTGTTTGTAAACACTAGTGAAAACGTTTACATTTCAGGTGCAGAAGATTTTGAAGATTTGACCACTATTAATGATTTCGTTAACAAGTGGAACGTCTTTATGGTCCCCTTCATGAATGTCTTATACGAGGATGGCTACAATGAATTGACTACATTAGTAGTCAATTTCATCACTAATTTATTAGAAAAGAAAATTTGGTTATTACAAGTTAATGAATTAGGTGCAGTGAAATTAGATCGTGAATTATCATTGTTTATTAGTACCATTTGTGGGTTGAATTATTCCTTGAGAGACAATTTCACTAGATTGACTCAGATCGTACTGTTATTGGGACTAGACGATGACGATTTCGATATTAAGACGGGGGACATCAAAGAAGAAATCCTGGGCACCATGGCCTGGGTCTTGAACCCACAGGACCGTATCAAGACCAGAAACTTGAAAGTGGACAAGAGACACTAACCTAGTTATTATATAATCAATATAGATACATACATATACACATCACTCCGCACGACTAAGCGGGAAAATTAACAATAGAACGAAAAATTGGAAATCAATAAATAAACAAATAAACATGAATATTTATTTATTTAACTCATCTCTTTGTTGTTTATTGTACAAATTATAACTTTAGGCTATATATTATACCTTGCCTAATCACTAATAATAGGTTTACCAAGGCAACGAGGAAAATATACAACGAGAGCGTTTACAGAGAGGGTATCATTTGCATATAAACAACATGACATCCACTTCGCCCGAAAAGCCAATATCACATATGGAACCTATAATACAGTCACCGGTGGACAACGGACTGGATACAACCCCCACTGTTGGAATAGAACAGACCACAATACAGCATGATGAAGACTTATTACCTACTGGATTGTTAGAAGAGCCCACAGAAAAAATGGTAGAAAATGAAGAAGGCAAACAAGAGGAACCCAAGATTGTTCATGAAACTGAAGAAGTAGATGAATTGAAGTTAGACTTGTCTAGTAATTTGGACCATGATGATTTTTCTAAACTTATGGAATTTGACTCTAAGAATGAAGATGATGAATTGTTTTCTGCCAATGAAATATTACAAGCGTCTATTGGTTCGAAAAATGATAAAGAAATGGATATAGATCAAATTAATGATAGTATAGAACGTGATTTGAAGATTGATAATGAACCAGAGAAGGAAAATAAACAAGAACAAGAACATCCAATTGAACAGAATAAACAATCACCTAAGAGGGACCACGGTCACGATTCTATAGACCAAAGTATAAGTTCGACACCAAAATTGTCATCTTTGAAAGAGGAAACAGTATCACCAAATGTACATTTGAATAAAGATCCAATACAACTCCCCACAGTGGTACCAGAGACACAATTGGAAGAAACAAATAAAATTCTGGAGTCTAGTAACTCTGAACAATTGACACAAAATACACCTGCATCTGATATCTTAGAGAAGAATACATTACTTCAACCCAAGACAGAAAATACTTTGGCACCAGGAATGTTTTTCCCTCACGATTTACAACATAGTACACAATTACCTATTCAACAACAACTGTCACCAAAGATACAGGATCCTATACAGGAGGAAAATCCTTCCACCAATACTTGGGGTGAACCCAACGATACGTCATCCAATGCAGTGGTGAAACCGGAAAATCCAGAACTGCCCGAGGAACAACCAACGATATTTGCATATGCCAGGTTAGATTTCCAAAGTTTCACATTTTATGTACAAACGCTACATGCAGTTATTGGGAGAAGATCTGAAAATGATACAACACATAAAGTGGATGTCAATCTTGGTCCATCTAAATCAATTTCCAGAAGACATGCACAAATTTTTTACAATTTTGGTACAGGTCGTTTTGAATTATCCATTATTGGTAAAAATGGTGCATTTGTAGATGATGTATTTGTGGAGAGAGGTAACACTGTCCCACTTCGAAATAAAGCCAAGATTCAAATTGGTCAAATTCCCTTCCAATTCGTTTTACCCGAGAAGGATAAAAGTGGTGATAAGAGTCCCGATGCGGAAGAATCCAGTAAAGATAATCAACCAGTGGTTCCTAAATTGAAAATGGAATCCAAACCTTCCAAAGCAAGTGGTACAGAGACCACGACTAAGAAGAAACCTGCAAAGGCAACGACAACGGTGGCCAAGAAGGATAAAGAGAAGAAACCAGGTAAGGCACCTAAGAAAGTTTACACAATGGATGAAATTCCATTAGAGTATAGAACAAAACCTACATTTTCATATTCAGCAATTTTGACAACATGTATACGGAAGTATTCTGATGATGGTGGTATGTCATTATCAGAAATTTATGCCGGTATCAGAGAATTATTCCCATATTATAAATATTGCCCTGATGGGTGGCAAAGTTCTGTGAGGCATAATCTTTCATTAAATAAATCTTTTAGGAAAGTTTCCAAAGAGGGGAAAGGTTGGTTATGGGGGCTTGATGAAGGGTATATAGCGGAACGTGAAATACAAAAGAAGAAACAAGCAGAAGCTGCTGCCGCTAAGCAACAAGCTGCACAATTAAAATTAGAACAACAAAATCAACAAAAGAATAAGAAAATTGCAGAGAATAACACTAGAAAGACTATGAAATTAAATAATGGTGAAAAGAAACAAAGTATATCACAAACTTTAGCGGCCAATAGAGCTAATAAGAGTAATACAAATAGTAGAACAGTGACACCAAACCCAGCCAATGATCATCAACGTACAATGAAATATTTACAAGAACAATTAATAATCTTGACCAAAGATCGTAAAGGTCTTTCCAAACAGATTATTGCCAGTATTTTGACTCAAGCTTTAGCCATGACTATTAATCAAGTGACACAGGCGGCTAAGAGTAAAGGTATTACAGGTAATCCATTGACTGCGTTAATGGATAAGAATCCACAACATTTGAATCTTATTCTGGCTGCTGCGGTCAATGCAGCTACGGCTAAAGTGACCAATGGTAAAGTGAAACAATTAGTCTCTACGTCTGTTTTAAAGACACAAGAGGCTGCCGCTGCAGCTACACCAGCGGTTTCTACAGTGGAACCCACCTCGGCTCATGAAGAGGATAAACCTAGTGGATCATTTGATCCAAGTTCTTTGTCAAGATTTTTCCAACCAAAGAAACAATTAACGAGACCTGGTTCAGCGACTACACCAAATGCTAGTACTACCACTACCCCCCCAACCACATCTACCACTAATGTTACAATACCACAAAAGCGTACACACGACGAAAGTAGTGATGACGATAGTAGTAGTGGTAGTAGCAGCAGTAGTGGTAGCAGTGATGACAGTAGTAGTGACAGTAGTTCTGGAGAGGACGATAGTAGTGATGATGATACATCCTCTGAAGATGAAGGTAATGACGATAATAATAATATTAGTGCAATTAATAATGAAGTCGAATAAGTATTTATATAGATTGAATAAAATTAAAATTCAATATCTTGTAACTATATTATATGATGATGTTATTGTTTTTTTTTGTAAGTATATGAGTGTATATATATATTTACCCCACGACGTTATTAAATGAACCTTCCTTTTCTTTAATTTCCCAAAATGTTGAATCGACATCATGATTACCATGATATATCCACCCATTCTCTGTGACATGATATAAATTAATGGACCCACCTGAATAGGCATCTCTGTGAGCAGCAGCCAAGATTGATCTTTTACCCAGATATAATGCTTCTTCGACGCTTAAATCCCATTTATATTGTGAATCCAACACACCGTATGCAAAAGTTTGACCTGACCCTACACAGAACAAATCACCCTTTAATCTTGTCCCATCAGAATCCACATAGTAGATAGTGGGGCCCTCTTTCTTTGTGTACCCACAAATCATAGTACCCATAGATAAACCTGCACCTTTATATTGGTACACCAAGTTACCCAGGATCTTGGACGCAGCGGCCACAGAGATTCTTTCCTTCTCTTTCAATTCATGTAATCTACATTGAGAACCTAACCAAGTCTCCCAATATTGACAATCAGCGGCACCACCGGCCATAGTACCTAACAGGAACGGATTGATCTCAATGACTTTCTTAACAGTCTGTGAAGCGACCCAATTACCAGCGGTAGCACGAGAATCCACTGCGACGACGATCCCACCTTGGAATCTGAAGGCCAAAGTGGTGGTACCGTGTGCGATCTTGATCTTACAGTCCGGGTTGGAAGCGTCATCAGTGTGAGCTCTCAGGAACTGTTGTGGAGATGCAATGGGGGGCATAGCCAGTGTGGGTGCCAACTGTTGGAACCTCTCCGTCCCGGTGACGAAATCGTTGGCCAATTCCTCTTTGTCGTCGTATTGCAGTTCCCTCACTAGGGCACTCTGGGGTGCAAAACTGTCTGCGATAGCTTGCATTGTCTGTCTGTCTTGTCTGGTTCTCTCTCGATCTTGTGTTTGCCACCTTATATTATATTGCAATAATCCATTGAAATAAATTCAAAATTCCGGAAAGTTACCCTGATTCCCAAAAGTGACTGTTTTTTCCCAAAAATTGTTGGGTTTTTCGTTTTTGCAAAATTTGAAACATTATTTCCCGATTGGGACAGAAGCGGATTTGAGGGACGCAAAAACGGAAATTGCACATCGCGAATTCTTACTATGGTGAAATATTTGTTACAGGTGGACTATAACTGTTAGCACGTTCACTTGTTCCCAACAGCCCCATCCACATATCCAATAGCCCAAGATGTCTGCCAAAGCTCAAAATGTTATGCGTGAATTGAAGATCGAAAAGTTGGTCTTGAATATCTCTGTCGGTGAATCCGGTGATAGATTGACCAGAGCCTCCAAGGTCTTAGAACAATTATCCGGTCAAACCCCAGTCCACTCCAAGGCCAGATACACTGTCAGAACTTTCGGTATCAGAAGAAACGAAAAGATCGCTGTCCACGTCACTGTCAGAGGTCCAAAGGCTGAAGAAATCTTGGAAAGAGGTTTGAAGGTCAAGGAATACCAATTGAGAACCAGAAACTTCTCTGCCACTGGTAACTTCGGTTTCGGTATTGACGAACACATCGATTTGGGTATCAAGTACGACCCATCTATTGGTATTTTCGGTATGGATTTCTACATTGTCATGGGTAGACCAGGTAACAGAATCACCAGAAGAAAGAGATGTAGAGGTACCGTCGGTAACGCTCACAAGACTTCTAAGGAAGACACCATCACTTGGTTCAAGCAAAAGTACGATGCTGATGTCGTTGACAAATAATCGAATTGTTAATACGCTTATATAAATATATATATATATCTTATTAAACATTTTATTATTATTATCATTTGGATTGCATATATATATCTTATTAAACATTTCACTATTATCATCATTTGGATTGCATAGTTTCTCTGTATTGAGTCAATTGCGTTATTTGCTTTATCTGTTGATCAATTTGCTTGGAACTTTCGTCCAAGAGACGTTTCTCGTAATCGTTATTGACCACCCATTGCGGTAATATAGTCTTGGGTAACAATTTTTGTAATGTAATTATTTGATGATCAATGTATGAATGTGATATTTGTAATGATTGAGAATCAGCATCGAGGGAATATCGCGATAAGTTGATTCTCTTCGCAGGGGGGCAATCTTGCTGTATGAATTCATCCTCCAATGCACGTTTACTCTTTGTGGACTCACCCCCCTCCATTCTTTGCAAATACAACTCATACAACTCTTGATCAAATACGTTCTTATCTCGTGTACTGACAAATTTTATCGTTTCTGGATGTAACTCTTCTGGCGATGACCGTAATCGTATCATTTCTTCACTCACAAGCAAGTCCACTTGACGTTGCCATTCCACATCAATATCGTCTTTCCCACCATGTACAAAGGGTAAGTATTGCATCGTGTTCGTAGTCCTATTGTTGTATAAAATTTTTCATTATATATATTTACAGATTTATATTATATTTACACACGATGTTTCCTGGACGCATGTAAAGGTGACCATACACCTCTTACACTACTGTTCAATGTTCTCACATTATCGTTCTTAGTCCATCTCCTCAGGATATCCCCACTGGAATCCTTCACTAATTTTAATTTATTTTCCACATTATCTATATTTAAATTCTTGACACAGACAACTTTATCTCTACCGTTATTGTATTCACCTTTAATCAAGGGATGTCCCGATTTCTTAACAATTTCAAAATGTATATGTGGATTCTCTAATGCTAATTTATCTAATCTCTTAGAAGTTAAAAATTGCCTCATCCCCTGTGATGATCCCCCCCAATTACAATATTGTAACACTATTTTCTTACAGGGGAACACAAAAGATCCAACACCATTACGTGCTAACGTCACTTGTTGAATAGCCCTTACTACCATATCGATACACTCGTGGTTATACTTATCCTGATTGGTTACTAATGTTCTTCTTTAATACATATTTATATATTCCCCGAGAAATTATAATTTAAGGAGATTCAGAGACACTTTTCAACGTCACAAATAAAACAACAACAACAAACATAACAATGTCATTAATTCAACCAGCATCACATTTAATACTGTACTCATTTGCATTTGGTGGGACAGCTTTTTACTCTTACGTGGCATCGCCCATTGCATTCAAGACTTTACAAAGAGATCAATTTTCCATACTTCAGAATAAAGTATTCCCTTGGTTCTTCAGAATGAATGCATTCACACCTTTAGTACTTGCTGCCACAGCACCTTTCCCTCTGGCCACGGGGGCATTGGCCTCTTTGGGGGTAGCATCTACTTGTGGGATGGCCAATTTGTTTTGGTTATTGCCCTGGACTAGACGTGTCAAAGAGAAGAGGAAACAAATAACCTTACAAGGTTTACCTGCAGATGAAATTGTCAAATTGGACACACCTTTGAAAAAAGAATTTGGTAAATCTCATGGACTCAGTTTACTGTTTAATGTAGGTCATGTATTGGGGATGCTAGCCTATGGTTGTTATTTAACCAGTGGACTCTTACATTATATCCCCAAGTAAATAAATAAATATTCAACAATTGTAAATATGTACATGAATGAAATTAAATTATTTGCTATACTATATTATACTTATATATTATTAAATTACCAAAGGAGCAGTTTCACTGACTTCCTTGACATCATCATCATTATCAATATGCTCATCGACAGGTTCAGGAGTTGGCACTTTTTCAGTGGTAGCACCTGGTAATTCTTCATCGATTTCAGCAATAATAGCTTCTTCATCAAGGGCAGAAGCACCGGAGGCACCAGCACCAGGACCTAAGAATGAACTAATATTGGTTGGTGGTAAAACAGCAATCATTAACACAATATATTCGTACAAATCTTCTGGGATAGTCTTTTGATATATACCCAACAAATCAGCTGGGTTAGGGTACACAGCCAAAGCCTTATAGAATTTAACAGCTGCAGCCATTTCATTACCAGGGGTCATAGATAATCTTTCACCCAATTCCACATTGGTAGTGAATGTGGCCTCCATCATAGCTGGATCACTTGGGATAGGATCACTGGCCAACTCATTCTTCAAGAAATCCAACACATCTGTTAATTTAGCTTGTTTAGCTTGATCAGCTTGCTTTTGGGCTTCCTCCTTTTGCTTCTTGACTCTTTGCTTCAAATTCTTTCTGAATTCAGCGTTGTTTCTTCTTTGATAATCGAAATACAAGGCATAACCGGCGGCAGAAACCACGGCGGCCACACCAGTAAAGGTAAGAACACGTTTCACAGGGTTAGACATACTGACTCTTACTCTTATTCTTACTGTTTTCCAGTGTGTTCATTGAATCATAATAAACAAAATATTTGATCTTTTTTCCTCCTCTTCTCGTCATATTTAATTACCCGCATTCGAGTCATAATATATATATATGAAGTTATTTAGTGCAATGGGCCAAAGCGTCTCTCAACACAGGTTCAAACAAGGTCCCAGTCAATTTGGATATCTCGCTCTCGTCAATGGACTCGTTCAACAACGCTTGGTATTTTTTCTCCAATTGTGTTTCACCTTCTTTTTGTAAATATTCGTAGTCTCGAGTGTCCAAATCTAAATCGACCAATTCACCGTCAGCGAATCCGAAACTGACAGTGGAATCGGGCATCACTAGTGAACTCATATCTCTCCAATTCTTGTCCACCACATTAGCCGCATTGTCCTTAGTTTGTGATTCTGCATGCACTTTAGCGTCCACTAATTGTCTATATAATTTACGTGCATCCATTTTCTTTTGAATGACAGCATCCAATTGACTCTTCAATTTATCTTTATCAACATTCGATGGGGTAGTGGCTAACAACTTATTGAAATCAATTCTATCCTCTGGTTTACCATTTTTACTTGTTTGCAAGAAATTTATTATACCAGATATCCATTTCACAAACCCTTCAAATATACCTTCAGTGTCATTCACATAAACGTCATGAACAAACTCAAAGAATGAATCCTGGTGCTTTGTAACTAATTCATTGATACTTTCAATCACATTGAATTGAGTGTTAGTACCATTTTGTCCATTGATCACATTATCCATCAATTTAAATAAATCGGTCATAAACCTTTCAAAATTTTTCAATGCCACATCCATTCTTGCAATCTTAAACACTTTCACCATAGGTTCATAAATCATAGTGACCATGGCTTTCAATAGACGAGATAACTCAGGATCTTGCCATAATTGTCTCATTAATCTCTTATCACGTTCTTTAATGTATAATTGTAAAAGATCTTTCACATGTTCAAAATATAAACCGGCATCCTCCTTTTCCTTCCAAGCACTATAAGATTCCATGACTTCTGAAAATGATTCCTCTGAAATTAAATTTAATGCTACACTTTTCATAAGAATTATAATACAAATGGGCATATCCATTGTTTCTGCCTCTTCATGCATGGCATCCATATCAAAGGGTCTTGTACTAGTCTTATTATCCTCCACAAAAATATAATCTTTCAAACATTTAATCACTTGTTTGGCTAATTTAGATTGTTCATTAAGAGATGTTTCTAATTTCTTAATTATAGTAGATTGACTTCTTAAATCTTCTGTTAAGATTGTGGAAAACATTGATTGTAAAAGTGATTGACCACCAAATGGTTGCATCATAAATAAATCTACCATACCTTTCATGATAGCCATCGGGTTAGTGAATCGCATAATTTGACCCATTACCATATATGGCATCAATTTATGTAATTTTCTCATTTGTGTGTAGAATCCATAACTATTATCATTCCCTAAAAACAATTGATAAATCATTGAAGAGAAATAAATCTTGAACCATTCAACAAAATTTCTTAATAATGGCGATAATTCTTCTACTTTATTCTTTTCTTTGATTTCTTGTAATAGTGACAACAAATATTTCTCATCTTGCAACAACGAAGTCTTGAAATCTTTCATAGAATCTTGTAAGATTAAAGTTTTCTCTAATGTCAATTTTTGAAATTTTAATTGTGTTTGCAAATTACGAACATCAACCAAAGATCTATATTTGATATCTTCTTCCACTTCATCTTTAAAAGTGGAAGGATCTAAAATATTACCTTCAGAAAAAAATTTCATCATAATAATACTCTCAGAAGTATCCACATCTTTACAAAGAATTCTCAAATATTGTCTCAACGAGGTTCTCATCTTTTCATGAGATAAATTACTTGTCTTTGTGTCATTAGCATCTTCAAATTCTTCAAATCTACTCTCATCATCATCCTCTTCATCACCAATTAATTCTTTAACAATACTCTCTGCATCTGATGGAAGTAATTCAGGAGTTTCTCTTCCTGAACCAGGTACGGATAATGATTCATAATCAATACTGGATATTATTTTTTCCTTTGGAGTTGCAGGTACCGTCCCATCAGGTAACAATTCTGGTTTAGTCACTAATGATATACTTTTCTTAGTCTTATGAGGTAATCTTGGGAATTTTTTACCTGGTGAATCAGTTTTCAAATTGTGTGCTAAATTTTTAAAATCATGATACGATTTAGCAATGTATATAGGTTTATCTGGATCATTTTTATTTCTAATTTTCAAGATGAACCAATATTTAGATGTTCCACTAGAAGAAGACGACGATGACGTTCCAGTGGAACCACTGGTGGTACCACTCATTGATAATTTAGAAAATAAAGCTGTATGCGATGATGTAATTGTATTTTTCATCCATTTGGAAGTGGATGTGATTGATTTGATAGTTCCATTGGCTATGACCTCTAAACCATTATTACCTAATGAAGATGATGATTTTTTCCAATTTTTATTTATAATCAATGATTCTTTTACGGCGGCAATGATATTAATATCCCAGTCATTAATATACATGGGTTCATTAGTGACCATATATTGTAAAGTCTCCTCTGTGGGCATAGCAAATTCTTCAATTTTTGATCTCTTTCTAATTTTATCTTCTGCTAATGTAAATTTATCCTTGGTATAATATGCAATTTCTTGAGTGGTTCCTATACCGGAATTGAACAACAAAAGAATTATCTTGGTTAATTTCGTGGCTAATTTCTTTCTCTTAGTGGCCTTTTCACGATCATAACTGTCACTGAAACCTAAACTCATGAAATGTTCAAAGAACACTTGCACTTTGCTTTGCCAAAAAGATTGATCTACGGAAATGTTCTTAGACAGCAGGGGGAATGTCATTATAAAATTTTGAAGAACATAGTTGCACAATGGGAATTCCGTAGTTTCACGTCCCAATTGTTTCAAATCGTCAATTTCTTTTGAATCTGACGTCGTAGTTGGACTGTGAGGGTCTTTATCTGTGAAGGGGTAACCGAATTTACGTAATGCATCTGGATCATTAAATTTCTGGAATTCTCTTTCCAATTGGAATCTCAACAGTTCCCTCTTTAAATAATGTTCTTCGAAAGGGTTCAACAAATCAGTGGACTCCATCAATATAAATCAGTGGCGATAATAACTTGTAACTGACTATTATTACCAGACTTGAAGATATAATTCAAATTGGTTGCAGTAAACCTATTATATAATATGATAATTTAATTTCCTTTGAATGAAAAATCCGAGATTAAATTTAATTATGGGGGAAAAACTACTAGTAACGTGTCAGTGATAATATCTAACTTATACAGTGATTAAGCTACTAACAGTGCTTAATTAAATAAATCTGTTATAATTAATTGGTGCCAGTGATTAAAAGAGGTTTTGTTCCAATTTTTGGTGGAAGAATCCGATTACAATTGCTTTTATTAACGGTTTATTACAGTATTCAAGGGTTCCTGTTATTGAAGAAGGTTAAATACCCTTACCGCTGTTTCATATTTATTTGCATTAAGCTTAGATATCCTGGATAGTTGTCATTGTCATATCTAGTTATTACGTTTCCAAGTTAAGCTTACTCTGGATAGTTAAGTGACGCGTAAAGATCCTTTAAAGATGAATCAATCGTTGACTTCTTTAATAAAATTAAGAGTGTTCCAGAAATCGAATGATAAATCTACACATAAATCTCATAACAAAGGAGCTAGTAGTTCAAATTCGAAGAAACATGGTCACCTACACTCAGTGAATGAAGGAAATTCGTCCATTAAACCTAACCCAATGGTTGATTTAGATAATATTCACAAATCTAATCAGAGATTGAACAACTTACTAGATGAATACTCTAGTAATTCAAGTTCAACGTATGGTGAAGATACACTACAAGCACAAGATGAAATGTCGAAAGATCCTGATCTTCAAAAATATCTATTAATAGATCCTGAAGTCAGTGAAAATAAGAAAGACGGTAAAATGAAAAGGATAAAGAACAAGATAAGTATACTGGATATACGTCACAAACACAATAATTCATCCAAAGATGGCATTGATAATGATGATACTGATATCGCCCAATTATCAACATTAACAGAACCACCTAAAAAACATTTACAAACTACACGTTTACAAAGATCAGATTCTAATACAGCGAGTCCCACAAAATTAAGTTTAGAAAGATTCCCATCTGCTAATCATGAGTACATAAATGGCATTACAGCATTATCAAGAACATCTACACAGTCATCTAATAATTCTAACTCGAAATACATTCAATCACCTACAAAAAGGAATAATAGACTATCTTCATCATCTCGAGTAGGACAGGGAAACAGTTCCAAAAGTGTAAGATCCAGTCTTGACGAGAAACATTCAGTTATATCCACACAAACAACTCCCGATATACCCAAATCTAGAGAGATCAACAGAAGACGTAGTAAAACATTGGATGCTATTGATGTACAGAAAAATAAAAATACTAGAATACCTTCAAATCTTGCTAGTTCTAAACCTCCACCTGTAACAGGTAGAACACGTCATAAGGGAAGAATTCATAGCACCTCTGTCACCGATAAAAATAGTGTTATTAGTAGTGGTAAAGGGAAATCGAGAAGTTATTCTAACACTTCAATTAACAATAGAAACTCTTATGATTCTACAAATTCTAATAGAAGTGTATCTGCATCCCCAAGAGGCTCCGTTGGATCTGTGCCTTCAATATTACCTATGGGTACTACTCATAATTCTACATATTCCATTTCAAGAAGAAGTAGTTCTATCATGAACACTTTAACCAATTTTGTAAATGTACGGTCAGCTAGTTCTTCTTCAAACAAAATGGTTCCAATGATGTCTGCCAATTTGACAAGGAGTCTAACGAAAACGTTGGATGATTTACCCACACCGCCAGAACCTGATAAAGATGAACCATTTGATGATTATTTAAGACGACTAGCAAGTTATGGAAAATTTATTGGTATTATATTATCTTTGAAAGATAATGAATATAAATTGAAATGTTTGAACTATTTTCTTTTAAACCACTTTGATTTTGTGGATGATCCATTAGATATATCTTTGAGAAAATTATTGATATTCTTAGAATTACCCAAAGAGGCACAGCAAATTGATAGATTGTTGACAGAATTTGCTAAAGTTTATTATCAACAACAAAGAGAACATGATCTAGAAAAATGTGTCTGGATCAATGAAAATCAAGTGTATTTTGTCGTCTTTTCTTTATTAATGTTGCATACGGATTATTTTAACCCACTGAATAAAATTAAGATGTCTAGAGTAGAATTCATTGATTTGGTGCATTCTGATACTTATTCTGATGGGAATAAAGTCCCAGTGGAAATCCTTGCTTATTATTATGATAATGTTATCACTAAAGAGTCCCCTAAATTTGAATGTCTACAGGCTGTAGATAACAGTGCCCTAAGTTTTGATTTCTTAGAAGAAACAGATTTATATTCTCCAAAGGACATTATCAAGAATCAAACCTTAAATTTAACAAATAATGATACTAATGAATCCCTCGTTTATACAGCTCCCGCATCAACAACATCTGGTGGTGCGATGTTTGGTAACCGACCACAATCAAATTCTATCTCTTCCTATTTTTCGCATACCACTTCTGTCAGTAGTCTTAATACTGGCAATAACAATGTATCATCTATATTACAAGATGATGTTGATATATACAACAAGATTTTGAAAAATGAATTACCATCCTATTCTTTAGAATCTGAAGTGATTAAATGTTGTAAAGACATTATACCTCAATATGGTGTTAAGCCAGCGCCTAATAATAAATATGACAAATATTTCAAAATTCTTCATGATATGAAAGGTGGATATTTGAGAATATGCACTACGCATTTACCCAAATTACAATTATCTGCATACCAAATCTTAAATGAGAATAAATCTCACGAATATTCTTATTTTAAGATTGTTCAAATGGGGGAAATTCAAGAATTTAGCTCGAACTCTAAAATGTTTTCAATGAATAAAGAGGAAAAATGGAGAACTAAAATTGTTGTTATAACCACTTGTGGAACATTCATGTATGATAAGAGAAAATTTTCTGATTTTGGTGTCCCAGAAATTATTAGAGATAAAGTCAGTGGAGAAAGTAACTATATCATTGATTTCAAATATGGAGCTGAAATATTAAGTTGTTATAATCTATTTGCAGAACCTGCTACTGATAATAATGACGATGATGACACTTCAGATGAGTTTTATATATGGGGTCAATATGGTAAATTACTTTGGAAATGCAATACAACATACGAAAGAGACAATTGGATTGATTCTATTAATTTTATGGGATCATTAGACGGATGTTTTGACGATATTACATGTTTAAGCAACACTGTCGTAAATTTAAAGAAAGTTGACGTTCATGAAAGATGTAAGCAATTGAAACGATATAAACAAAAGACCATAGTGAAATCCAAAGAGTTGAAACAGGTCATGAATTTATACAGACAGGCTATTCCTATTAGTTATAAGACTAGGAATGAAATGATAGGTTGCATCAAACAACTTGTAATTAAGCTAGAATGGTTTACATACGAGATTAAGAGAAACGGGATATACATGTTTATCTTGAAACAAGTGGATAAAAAGAATAACGACAATGACTTATTACTTATTCCAGAACCTCAAGAGGAAATTCACCAAAGTAAAGAGACGAATACAGAGACAGAACCTGAAACGCCACTTGATTACTTTCCTGAACCTCAGATAAACAATCTGGGGACTAGCGATGTTGAAAGTACTTTATCATTTATCACATTTGAATAAATAAAATCATACATTTATACATAAATATATATATATATATATAAATACATGCATGCATACATTACACATTATACTGTGTTACTTTTCTGTGATGGCAGCATCCTTCTGTTCAAAATGTCTATCGAGTTTATTACTACCTATATTTATGATCTTGGGACATCCATCTCTGTCTTTCTCCATGCGACAACATTCCCAACAATAATATGCAGCATGTGTGGCACCAGGGGCCCCACATATAATACAGACATTTTGTAATTTACCAAACGAACAGTCCTCGCATATCCTTACTTTACGAATGGATTTAGTGTTATTATTGATGTGCGCATCACATATGGGACATCTACCATCACATTTATTACAGAGTAGACCAGTATGAGTCCCTGTCTGTTTCATGCACATTACTAGATCGAATTGATGGCGAGACATTATGAGTTGTGTGTTGTTATTGTGTTTGATGAAGTTGATATTTGTTATAAAGGTGAAATTTTCATATTCAATTATATATATATCTTATATGATGATGCTGACTAACTTTTAACAAAGTGGCAAAACTTTAATCGAAGTGTAAAGATATAACAGTTACGAAGATGCTTGAACCCATCGAGTGCCCCATATGTTACGAGCGGGTCACTTATAAGGATTCCCTAGGTGAGCTAATCCCCTGTAATCATCGTTTTCACTCGCAATGTATAAGGAAATGGCACTCCACTGCTGCTAATGATTTGAGTTGCCCCATTTGCCGTGTGCCCTCCGACAGTCTGTTGATCAGTTACGATTTCGAAACACCATTTATGAAACAAGTCACAGTGGATTTGGACCAAGGGTTTAAGATTAAATCCATCATTGAATTCCATTCTGATGGGTTAAGGGAAGAAGCACAAGATGACCAGGTTGTTAATCTAGAAGATTTGAATGGTCGAGACGGATCCACCAACAACCAAGTGGAACAATGTTACATTTGTGGGTTTGAGAATGACACTGAACTTGATAAAGTGTGTTCTGGTTGTCATAGTCTATACCATGAGAGTTGTTTACACTCTACTGCTAGTGAAGTTGGGGACAGTAATAGTTGGGATCAATGTATAGAGTGTCACACGCGAGTCGAATCCATAAAAACACCGACTACCACGACAACCATATCACCAGAACAATTACAATACATTCGATCTGTCAAGGAAAATATTCAATTACATGTACGTAATGCGTTAAATCAGTACAAGAGAGCCGGTACGCGCATAAGTAGCGACAACTTCACCCAAGTGAACCGTACAGTATCACGATGGCTTTACCACGAGTCCCAGGGTAATTACCCACGTCCGGGAATAGATTACGATGCTCAGGCACACACTCAAGTGCAAGTTGAATTGCAAAGAATCGGTGTCATTAAATGAGAGATGATGATGGGAACCCTAACGAAACGACAGACCACCCACACATTGACAATAGGCCTACTACTGGCATTCAAATTTGAAAAGTGAAAAGTTTTTGGCATATAAATACCGTACAAGTTTTCTTCGAAGAAAAAATAAGAAAATTTTTCACTTCTCGAACATAACTTTTGTTAACTCATTACTACTACCAACTATCCACTTCACTATCCCAGTGATGATGAGACGGACAGCCATCCATTGTAGATATTACCAGTAGGTTATCTCAAAGAAGATATAGATTGCGGGTTTTATCTGTAATATGCCTGTGATTAAAACAATTTCCAATACAACCAATTGTTCCGACTGAATAGTTATTCACTACATGTCGACAACCTGCATATCGTTAAGTTTCAGCCTTGTATGAGGTCTATTCAATAAAAACGCATCAATATCTTCTTTGAACTTCTCAAAATGGAATTTATGGTTTAAGAAAGTTTTCTTTATTACTATTTTCAATGACAATATGATGATCCTTTATCGACCGGGCGGACATATTAGTATCTGAGGGTGGGTAGCTAGACACATTATCACTCTTTTGTGTACAAATTTAAGGAGTGGTAGTTTAGCAACATTATTCATCTTTGGAGAATTGATGAGTGGTCATAAGATAGCTGATTTTGTTATTTTTTTGAGATATAAAATGGAAATCGAAGTCTGTTCTCATCAGTAGATGATAGTTTTTTATTTTCTTGTTAACAACAACGACATTGGCGTTTATTTTTTAATACTAGGTGATGATTTTGAACTATATTCACACTGTACTAGAACTACTAATTTAGTGGTTTGATGACTACAAACAACCAAAAACTGATTTAATGACTCTGATTTAGTATTAAAAATAAGCAATAATTGTTAATGTTTCTTTATAAATAGACTTATTTACTTGTTACCATTTCATAACACACAATAGTAATCAATCTAGACGCATATGGGACCGTATAATACCAGGTTGTCTCTTATTTCACTGTCCGTTTACCCGGTTAAGCCACCTATGCGTTAATTTAAATATAGTAATTGAAACATGTCAAAAATTGGATCAATACCCTTCATTTTGAGAGGCAAACACTAGAAGAAGTTTTTATGGGGTTGAAGGCGTTCCTAATCACTTACCTCATTGGTGGTGTGACGTTTATCCCATTGTTAATTGTAACGTTTTTGTATTTGAATCGAACGGAGACAGTGGAAGAAGAAGAAGATAATGCAAATGGCAATACCCCACTTTTGGTCTCTGGAGTGGATCCGAATTTTAAAGCAGGTGAATTGGATGAACTGAAAGGTGTTAAAGTGTTTAAGAAAGGTTGGATCACTGTGACAAACCAATATTATCATCATCCAACTGAATTATTAGACTCTGAAAAGTCCGGTGTGGACCCTACCATCTTACAAAGATCACAATTGAAGAAGAAACAGACATTCTATGCGGTGTTGAAGCATGGTAACTTGTTCCTTTTCAAAGATGATACACCAGGTGGTAATTTAGTACATGCTATTGCTTTACAAAACTGTTTTGTCACTGTTTGGCCAAGGAAACCAGATATGTTAGATGCTTCATTATTTACTTCTAGAACATGTTTGGCTTTGTTTAGAAAAGGTGCTGTTAAAGTTAGTGCTGATTCCAAAACGTTTGAATTTGCCGATAACCTTAAAATTAATACCGTGGATGATCAAGCACAACAAGATAATTTGATTGTGAAAGGTGCCACTCAATTCTTCTTGTATTTCACCGATAACATGGATAAAGAAGATTGGTATTTCCAATTAATAAATGCTTGTAAAAATGTGGATGACAATACTAAATCTCCTTTGAACCCAAATATTACTGCAAACACAGCACATATAAACACTCATGATATGTTAATATTGATTCAAACTTTAAATTCCACTGAGGGACAATATGCAACAAAATGGTTAAATGCATTGGTAGGCAGACTGTTTTTATCTTTACAAAATACGGATACATTAAATAAAGCCATTTCTGATCGTGTTTATAAGAAATTGACCAAGATAAATAAACCTGGGTTCTTGGATGACTTGGTCATTCAAAAAGTAGTTGTTGGTAATGGTGCACCATTTATATCTTATCCACAATTACGTGATTTACAACCAGATGGGACTTTGAAAATTGCATTCCAATTTCAATACAAAGGTGAATTGTCTGTGGACATTTCCACTAAAGTAAACATTAATTTGGGTTCACATTTCAAACCAAGAGAAGTCTCGTTGAAATTGTCTCTGAAATTGAAAGAATTGTCAGGCCCAATGATTGTATTACTTAAAGCACCCCCATCTAATAGATTGTGGTACGCTTTTGAAACAGAACCAACTTTGGATTTAGAGATCGTACCTGTCGTAAGTTCCAGTAAATTATCGTACGTTCTTATCACAAATGCCATCAAGAGTAAATTTGCAGAAGCCATCAAAGAATCCATTGTGCTACCATATATGGATGATATGGTATTTTATGAAACCACAGGTGAAATTTATAGAGGTGGTTTATGGAATTCTAAGACAGACATTGACCTAACCGCTTCTGACGATGTAGTAAATGAAGACGAGAATATCACTGATAATAAAACACAACAAGAAATGGTGGATGACGCTGTTATAGATTCTGTCGATAGATTGAATGTTAAATCAACAACAGGAAGAGCATCCTCACTGAGAAGCGCCTTTAGAAAAAGTGTAGGTAAGGAGACTGAAGTATCAAATAATGACACTTCAGATACCAGAGCATCATTTACATCTAATGTGAGTTCTAATTCCAGATCAAAATCTAGTATAAATAACATGCTTATCGATGATGATTTAGAGATTGAAAACGATAATGTTTCTACAAATGTTGCTGTAGCAACAAAGGGTAAGAAATATTTAAAAAAATCTATTAATAAAATTAACAAATGGTATAAAGAGAATGTTGGAAATTCTGATGATGAAGATGATATGTTTGATGATGAGCTTATAGATGATAATTTTGCCAATAATAATGATTTTATGGCCAAACCACAAATGATTTCAAATAGAAGAAGACCTGTTCCAAAAGATCTTGATCAAACTTCCCATATTCCACAAGGTCCTCCACCTCCAGTACCGCCTCGTAAAAATCAACCGATTGAGAGAAGTATATCTGGTGTTGCATCTCCAGAGACTGGGGCTACCAAGATGTTCGAAAGACCAGTACTTGATGTCACATCTCCTGAGATAGTGGCTACGAAAATGTTTGCCAGTGAATCTGTGAACTCTCCCAGACATAATAGTATTGATCATACTAGCCCTAAAGTTACTCAATCGCAATTTGCTAATGAGTAATCGAAGAGTTTAAGGGACATATGTCCATATCATAAATTTCTATATAAATATATATATATTTAACGCATAACTAATACACATTAGATAATTTATATTACCATGGATTTGATTCATATTCTGTATTTTCCGTTGAGGACCATACTGGACGATGTACAGTACCTGTTGGTGCACTAATTTCATTAAATATATTGTCCTTTTGATCAACTTCTTCATTTGTTAAATCATTCAAATCATTAGGTTCATTCTCATCGTTATGAACATAATTATTATTATCTTCAAGTTCATCATTATCACTACTTTCTTCATGATCAGCCATAGGTATCTCATTCATACGTAATTTATAATTTTCATCATGTATGGTGTAAACAGTGTCTTGTACATCATCCGGTAAGAATGGTAAATAATCTCTCTCCGTTGCAAATGCATCTGTCAATTCAGTGACAGTCGGAAGACAAAGTAATGGAATTTGTTTTTCTTCCACGTATGTCATTTTAGTGGACACTTTAGATAACCCACTCAACTTTTTCTTCAATTTAGAATTAAATTTGTGTTCATTAACTTCATAATGATATTTATCAATGGCTTTTAATAATTGTGCTGGTGATAATTCAGGTAAAAGTGCTAGTGTATTATCTAATGCTTCCTCTGAATCTAATGTTGTGGCAACTTGTAACCATTGTAATAATTCAAAGACGGGTTCTAAATGTATGAAGGCAATCTCGTGCAATGATTGATAATAAAATGCAGAATTGGTCGTATCTGTAATGACACCATTGCTATCTACAGCTCTGTATGTGGTAACACTGTGTAAAATTGGGTTAGAGAGATCAATGTGTGCTAATTCTTGAACTAAAGTGAATGGGAATCTTTCCCATAAAAATTCGTCAGTTAATTTAGGTCTACTCACTACCAAATCATTGTTACGAATCCATGATTCTAATGTGGATAAGTTCAATCTAAGTTGAATAGCTCTTGCTCTTGATAAAGTCTTCTTTTTCTTATCCTTCAAGATTTGATTAAATATCGTGGTGGCAAACCAATGAATTGCTGTTGAAAGACATTGCATTTGGAAAACTGGATGGATTTGATGTAAGTTTAGCACGTATGACAAGGCCCCAAAAATTTGTACAATTTTTATTGGAGAAGGTTTCATTTGTTCTTCCAAAGAAGGAGGGTATAAATGTTGTAACACTTCAGTATCATAAAATTTTGTGATGGAATCATTATCTTGTGCTAAATCGTCTTCATTGTCGATGATTGAACTATGATCACCTTCTGCATTGACCGGATTACCACTTTTAGTCTTTTGTATACCCATTTGTCTTTGTTCTTTCAATTTTCTTTCCTTAGAAGCTAATTTAGCTTGTTTTCTCTTCTTAAAGAAATTCCAATCTCTTTTATATAAAGTTTGTTTGACGTCTTCGATTGTTGTATAATTCAGTAATGTAGTTTGAATTAAAGGAAGTAATCTTGAGTGAATGGACGTGGTTAATTCTATCATGGTAGAATGTAACGCATTTACTAATTCTTGTAAGATGTTTGGATGTCTTTTGAAAAATGCTTCATCTTTGGATAAATAATAATATAAGAAGGTTAATGCACTGATCCAGTATGATTGAGTCACAATATCAACAGTTTTTTTTACAGGTTTTGTCTTTGCATTTTTTTCATCCTCTTGGATCTCCTCTGTAGTGGTTTCAGTAGAAGTAATATTATTGGTAGTAGACACTGCAGAAGTAATCTTCGACAAAGCTAAAAACAATAACGATTCAGCCTCCACTTTAGATTTCTTCTTATGTTCAGCATATCTTACACATTGGAATAAAAGAGCCGCTGGATAAGTAGTCATATGTGGGTGTAACTTGGGTAATTCAATCAAATAATCTAAGATTTGGGGGATATCATAATCTGAGAATTCTAAATATTGATATTTTTGTAATTTATTGAAATCGAAATTTTCTAAATCGTTGTACCTTAAAGTATCATTTTCAATTCCTTCATTGTTCACTCCGGAATTGTAAAGATAATTATCATCATTCTTGTTATCAAATTCATTATTTAAATTTAACCCAGCGATTTGGAAGTCAATAGCATCATTTAAGTCTGTGTTCATTGAATCTAAATTGGTGGTATCCAATACAGTGGAAATTTTACTTGCCTGGCCGTACCTGAGCATATTATTTTGATCCAAAAAATCATAAATGGCAGACCCTGGTAAGACCATATCCCAAGCGGTCAACCCATCACTGTTACTCAATTGGAAATTAATCTTGTCAGCAAAATTAAACAATTCTACAATACAATTTTTCCTAGCTAATGAAAAACACCACATTAAAGGTGAATAACCTATTGAATCGTCAACCAAATTCAAATTCAATATGTCTCTATCATTCAATGCCAGTAATTCGATGTAATCCGGTCTATCAAATGCTATAATGTAATGAATCAAGGCAAACCCAGTGAGTGATTTATCGTTCACTTGTGAAACAGTTTGTAATAATTCTTTAAAAGAGGTAAACTCCTCATCACGGTCCTCATCTGTAATCAAATCCACTAATTCCACCCACGCTTGCTTACCGTTACTCAATTGTTTCAATTCAGAGCCAGTGGGTAATTTATTCAATGATTCCTTAATCAATACCAATTTGGCATCGGCAGTAGAGTTGTTCGCACTGGACGTCTTGATATCCACATCAGGAGAGGCCACATCACCCCAATTACTATATTCCATGTTAAGAACTGTTCAATTAGCCAAGGCTTTAACGATATGCTTCAATGTACCTAATACCGTTAATTATGGCTAATTTGTTATTATTTCGTATTTTCCATCAAAATTCGAGGCTTTGGCGGGTAACACATAAACAACAATTGTTTTTCCATATTAAAGATCAAATTAGCAATGTTTCAACTAGATTAACAGTGCAAATTGAAACAATCTGATAATGACTAGTGGGTTGGAAAGCGCAGTGGAGATTAAATCCACGGGGAAGTTGAACATTGACAATGCTGGTCCCGTTCCGCAAGATGACGGTGAGATTACAGCGGTGGATGTGAGTCCCACACAGGTTAACGGTATGTCCACCTCCAGTAAGATGATCGAATCATTGCATGCAAAAGTGGACACTTTGACTAGTACGAATTTGCAATTGACTATGCAGTCGCATAATCTTTTGGAGAAATTGGATTTGACACAAAAGAAACAGATCAAATTGACAGAGAATATATCATTATACAAACATGAAAAGGACAACTTAAATTCCATGTTACAAAGGAAATTGAGAAAGATTAAAGAATTGAACGAAGAGTTTCAAAGCTTGCAAATGACGTATGGTTCTGTAAGGACTACAAATGTCGCCTTAGAAGATAGATTACTTCAATTTAATCAAACAAGAGCAGCCAATCAAATTAAAATCGATGAACTTACACAAAATTACAATGTGCTGTTAGATGCTCATGAACAAAATAAACTACATTTCAATTCTCAAATTGAAACTTTAAAGGAGCAAGTTAAAGCTGCTAAATTAAAACGTATTTTAATTTTAAAGGAGAAACTTAATCAAGATAATAACACAGAGGAACAACTTAATAAATTGAGGAGTCTACTGTCTACCACTAATAATAGTAATGTTAAAAGTACTGATAGTAAAATACAAGTTTTCTTAAAGGATCAATGCAATGAATTTACAAAACAATTGGATATGGAATCATGGATGCAACTCTTCAAATTAAGTGAAACTATACTGAAAGATTACGCGACTAAACATGAATTGGATTTAAGTAAACTTAATGTTCAAGATATAATAGACGATCCTGAATTAAAATCGATAGAATCTGAATTAGAAAATAATAATATTACGATTAAGAAGAGATCAAGACCTGCATCAAATAGAGGAACGCCAATTATGTCACCTTTATTTTCTGGATCACCTAAATTGAACAATCCCGCCAGGAAGACCATGTATACCACTACCAATGCCTTCACAGGGAACGTATCTTCATCGCCTCTTCCAGGTGTGAAAAGAGTATCATCAATTTCAAGAAATACACTTTCCAAACAATCACCGACCATATATTAAGCATACTGTAATGAACCTTGACATATATAATTTTATATACTTATATGGGAATGATATAAACTATTCATACATAAGTTCTTTGCAATAAAGTTTCATTGACCATAAATAAAAAAAGTTGATGAAATTTAGATGTAAATGAATATTTGAAATGAAATAAAATACAGAAGAGTATGGATAATATTAAATTACCCACATTCACTTTAAGATCACACAATGCGCCTGTGACTACATTGATATCGTTGCAAAACTTGATAACTCCAACGTTAGTTTCGACAGATGAGACTGGTCATATCAATATATGGGATTTAACCACAAGAAGACCTATTCGATCCATAACGATATCGTCAGAAGTATCAATTACAGCAACACAATATTTGCAACCAAATTATTTGGTTTGTTTGTGTAAAGATTACACTCTTCGAATATTGGAATTGGATGAATTAAAGGAAGTGTTTCAAATGAATGTGAATACTTTAAATTTTGCCAATTTTACTATAAGCTCCATGGATGAATCAGATCAATTACGTTTATGTTGTTGTAACACAAGAGATGCGGAAGGTATTGATATATATCATATCGACCTGAAGACAGGACAATTGAAAAGATTAGCTGAAAACTTACAATTTCTTGACATGGTAAAGGGTATGTTACCTATTGACATCCAAAGTAAAATACAAAAATTAGGATTAGTGATGAAATTTTATGAAAACACTAAAGAAGTAATCTTTGTGGGTTTCGAAAGTGGTATTATTGTTGGGTTTATTGTGCGACAATATAGTGACGAGATGAACAAATCATTAGTTGAAATTGTCTACGTATCTGCAATTCATTATCCAGAACCTATTTTAGATATAACAAAAATGAATAATGATGATAATATTATCTTGACGTCATCCACTACTAATATACTGGGTAAAAATGAATATGTTAAGGAGGATTATATATCTTCCGATATCAAAAATTGTGACATAGATAAGAATGGGAAGATAATTAAATCGAAAACTTTACAACTTTCACATCCTGTTGAAATTGAGGCGGAAGGTACAAAGATTGCATATATTGTATCAATGAATGAATTTTTGATTTGGTCGTCTTGGAATGGTAAGACATATGTGAAAGATTTGAATAATCAACAAACACGCAAAATTTGTAAATCAAAGAGTGCCATTGTTGGTGATGAATCAGCGGTGGGATCTTTCACTACGAAGAATAAAATTAACAAAGATTCAAAATATGTGAAGATTACATGTCTTGCAGGTTTTGATTCCATAGCGTACAAGAAATCGTCCGCTGTCGCTTCCACTTCCACTAAAATTATTCATAGAGGACAACAGAGAAGATTAATACAGATTATTCAACATTCATGGTGTTTCATTGGGTATAATGATGGAAGTATATCCCTACATCAATTAGATTAGTCATTAAATTTCATTATAAAAAAACGGTACTATGTATATAAATGTAATATTATTTGTCTTTGTATCTATCATTATTTTAATATTTTCGTGAATATACCAGTCGATGATGATCCACTAATACTCTTTTTATGATTTTTGTGAGATTCATGTGTGTTTGAATCATGTTTATTTAGTAGTTTATCCTTTTCCACAATATCGTTAATAATTAAACTTAAAGCTACATCAACGTTCACATCGTCTAAAGTATCCACTGCTACAAACCCAGAATCCCATTTGGTGGCCAATTCTCTACCTGCGTTGACTAACAATGGACTTGCTAGTGGATCATTTATATGAGTACAAACGATTAGACAAGGGGGTGGAGAGTCTGGAGATGCTGGATCTAAATTAATAGAATCTAATTGGGTTTTGAAAGTTCTTAATTTATTCACTTTAGCTAATTTAGTTTGTTCAGATTCTTGTGATTTCCAAATACTTTTCAAACTATGTAACAATGAATAAACGTCATCTTCTTGACCTAGTTTCCAGCCTGTCTCGTAGTTTCTGAACTCGGTCCATGCATCTAAAATACAGGACCGTATCACAGGAAGAAGCGACAACCCACCACCTTTATTACATTCAGTGGTATCTGACTTATTGGATTCAGTGGGCAGCGCAGGTTCATCATCTGCGCTGTATGCAGGTGGGTCTCGTATACTATGGTGTGATAATTCTGGAAGAGCACTATAAACTAGGATGTAACCATCAACTTTCCCATTCAATTCAGATGCACCCGAGGCCACAAGTAATGAAGTGGTGGACACTGGTTGACGTGGCTCATTAGCTAACCCTTTCAAAACTGACTTATCCAAATTACGGAATAGTGACACTTCTAAGAAGGGGACCACCATTTCAGGTTTAAACCCAGGTGTATCAATAATATCAATCGGTATGGGAGTGTATGAAGGTGGAATATAGTTATCTGGAATTTCTGCTAATTCAGACTGACTAACATGAATATTCTTATTTTGGAAATCATTAATATTTGGTTCACTGTTGTTAACGTAATGGAAAAATTGATTACCATTAACTTTCTTAGAATCCATACTTTTCACAATATGATTATTTGATGATTTACTACTTTGTTGGTTTTTCAAATGTCTATAATTACTTGTGAATGCTTGGAATGTCAATGGTGACAATAACACATGCGGTGTCACTGAAGGTGATTTGAATATCGGGTCCAAAGCTTGACTACCTGGTGTTCTCCTCAATAATCGTTCATGAGCTTGGTTGTCTAATATAGTCTTAGCTAATTTGGAATGTGGTAAAAAATCAAATAACCAATTTGTTTGATTTCTTGTTGGATAATGTACTTCATGAACTATATTCAACGTCAATCTAGAGACAAAAGATGTTTTCCCCGTAGATTCTCCCCCAAGAACAGCCAATCTAATCGGTCTAGTATCCTCCATCTTATTGTTTTCTTGTATCTGAGAATCTTTATCAGAACTCAGAAAGATCCAAATAAACAGTGGAAATATTATTTTTCAATATTTTGACGTTTATTATTTACCCGGGAAGGTCCATTGGGTCAAATGATGGAAGAATATGAAGTGGTTAAACTATATATGAATGTTATAAACGTATATCACTAATGTTATTATCTTTTAGTCTTATTATTTCTTACCCCATATAAATTATTAAGCATGGGACTATGGAATCCATGAATATTTTGTGTATTTATTGAATTGGTAGGTAGGAAAGTGGACAGATTGGGTATCGGTTTGTTAATTGCCTCTTGTTGCTGTTGTTGTAAATTGATTAATTTCTTTAAATCGTTTTTCAAAGTTTGTGCCTGTTTCAATGGACTTGTCGGAGACGTAGACATGATTGTAGAGTTTTTAGGTGACATTATCACAGAAGAAGATAAATTTAATGATCCCATCATATTTTGGAAATTGAAATCATTAGTTGTTTCATTATTGGAGTATAGTGTTGATGTCGTAGAAACCGATGATGACATCGATTGTGATCGTATCTTTAGTTCAATACTAGATTTCCTTAATGAAGAAGTAGAATCAAACTCTGAGCTAGAATCCTCACTACTCACTCTTGTGGGTAATGTTTCTTCTTCTAATCTTTTGATGGTGTTAAATGCACTCAATAAGGCGGGTAGTTCTTTTGTTAACGAAGGTAATTTGTTATCTTCAGCAGGGGTATCTAATCCTATTCGTGTATCAACATAGTGGCTGATCTGTTCGATATGTTTAGAATCATTATCATTATCACTATTTTCCTCGTCTTCTTGTTCATTAGGTCCTTGAAGAATGTAGGTTTTCTTTCTTGGAGATACATTTTTTTCATTGTTAGCATCCACAGTAGTTAACCAATCAAAATTCAATTGATTGTACATCGATTCAATATCTAAGAACACATGAAATGATTCATTAAATAAAATTTGATTGTTTGTAGAATCAGCCAGTGTTAAATTATCCATTAAACTTTTAATAAACAAGTTGAAGGATTGTATAGTGTTTATCAGATTTAATTCCACTTGATTTTTAAACTCTTTTGATTTATTTGAATAGCAATGTGTTAAAAAATCTAGTAATAATTGTAATTCAAAATTGATTAATAAACATTTGGATTTAATAAACATTGAAATAATTTGCCATCTTAATTTTTTGGATTGCTTTATCAAATGAGACCATAATTCTAATAATAATGTCATTGCATCTGTAGTGATTTTTTGCATATTGTCATGTATAAAATCACGAATCATATTCAAGTTGTCTACCAAAGTGTCTAATGCTTTAAGCAATTTATTACATTTATTAACACATTTGAGAGAAATATTTTTATATTTACACTCATGATAATTTTGATCATTTATCAAGTCCTGGATGGAGTTTAATGAACGATTAGATAATTCCGTTACAGTAACTGGATTGTTGACCTTAACAAATTTCTCATCGATGGCATCATTTAACAACTTATCATCTTCACTAGTGACAAAGAACATAGATAATTTAGTCAAATCAGTCAGGATATTCAATGCTTCATAACAATAATTTACTGTTAGAGCATCTTTCTCCGTTATTTGAGTGTCTATAGTATTCTTAATTGTCTCGACATTCAATGGTCTGCTCGAATCGTCCGAGTTAAACAGTGATATGACATTGTCCCTGTACTCTTCCTGCATCACTCTCTTGCGGGTACACTCACTCAATTTGTTATACCTGTTTAAATCTCTTTGTATATTATCTTAAAATGATATGTTTATTAAATTATTTTTCTTTCATAATCAGAGCGAATCAAAACGACTCGAGTTTCCTGAACTATAGTGTAATTTTGAGGTGAAAATATATATATAAAGAGACTCTGTATGATAAAGTATTGGGTATGGGTTGTGTGTTATTGATATATTGTTGGATATCAGGCAAATTTGTGTAGTTTAATAAGGGTTGGTGAGTGGTGTTGGAGAAGGGTGTTTAAAGGGTTTGTTTATGAATTACCCGTTTAGGAAATTCATAACATAATCACATCTAAGAACCATATAGAAGGAACAAGAGATCTAATGAAAGGTGTTATGATTGTCAGGAGCAAGTATCTACAATAGATAACTACTAGTCAAAGGTAAGAAGGTTGATATTGACAATAAAGAATGGGAGAAAAAGATAGTTAAATGATTTACGATGATATAAACTGGTCGATGTTTAGACTAGTCTGGATTAAAGAGTAAAGGATGTAGAAAAACACAAATTTCAAATCAAGTTAAAATAATATACACCAAATCACTTGCAATATTAAACATGGTTCAGAAAATTCCGTAAACCTTCAATGTTACCAAACTTAAAAATTCACGATCATTTAATCATTGATACTGGTTCCAATATCTGTTTGAGTTAAGAACATGCAAACAAAGAGTCGAATCTGAAAATTATGGGTGATTTATTGTTATCTGTCTCAATCAATGTTTAACTAAATATACCGTCATATAAAGATTTGAATATAGATCAAAATTTGATCTTCTTGAATTTTTTACTATAGTTCTGCTCAAATAAACCCTTATTGTTCTTAATTATATTCAAACTACTAGTTGTTAATTAAATTTTGGATTGTTTTGTATACCTAGTTTTTAATATACAACATGCTTGAGGAAGATTAATCGACATTTAAAAATATTGCGTGACACTTAGACATTTTCTCAATACAGTTAATGAGAAAATCAGTTATCTAACGGTGTACTCGATATTTTATTCACAGAGTGGTAACATATTCGAATTGGTAAATTTGTTCACTTTCGTATAAATCATATAGTTTTCAAATAATATGCTTTTATCTTAACTTAATTTATCGATATATTGTGTACTTCTTTTATTCTTGTGATGCACGTCCAATGTTAGATACTTGGTAGATATGCAGTCATGAATTTATATTTTCTGATTATTTCCTAACAAATATTGCATTTACTGATATAAAGCACCACAACAGCTATTTTTAAACACTGGAATCATATTAGAACATTTATGGTATTTTTCAATCTTGGTTACAGGAAGATAATTTAATTGAAATTTGGTCGAAGGTCTTTTAGAGATTCAATATTATGTATAATGAAGTTATTTCTCGGCTCACGGGAACTCTGAATGATATGAGAAGTGATGATAATTGCTCCTGGCGTTAGGTGGCTAGCGTACATGATTTTTACGTTATAATTTTCGTTATTAAGGAATAAGAGAAAATTAACTATGTACAATAAACAAGAATCATAAAACATTCGGTCTTTCACTTTGCCTTTATATAATCAAATGCTGTGTAGGTTATTTCTTGTAAATATGTAAAACTGTCGTGCTCGTAGTATATGACTAAATATATCATCATAAACTACAAACATAATCGTGACTACAATATCTGATTGTTACCTTGTTAAAATTAAGTTATATTTATTAAATATTTAATAAAAGATGCCATTTGTGAAGAATAAGTTATTTAGTGAATTATAATTTGTTACAGCACAGTAATTCATTAAGAAATATTTTCTAGCTGATAAAATATGATTTGGTAGCAAGATTGAACTGTGAATCTTGATATTCAATAAAAATGCATTAGTGAGGACAGAAGTTAAAAACTAGATGTGCAAACAACACAATATATTGAAAAGACAATATAATTATATCAAGGAAATAGTTCCATCAAAAAAGCGTTTCCAGATTAATGGCAAACCTGTAAAAGCGGCTGCAACAAAGAAGCAGCCAAAAATAATACCAATAGACACACCTGTTTCTGTTTTTGTATCGAAACACTTGATATATCCAACGACTATCCCACTTAAAACACCAAAACTATGGACACTGTTCTTCACAATGTAGTAACATATCTCAAACCAGGTATAATCAACGCCTGGAATTCCTCTTTGGAAGTCGACATTTTTTTGACCACATTCCTCTGTGATTTGTTTCAACTGTTCCAATTTTCTTTCTATAGTTAAGCCATTGACTATATCTCTACGACCTACACCGACTAAGTGGTTTAGGTTAGATGATACAGATAATATCTTTATTATCAAAGATGTGTTTTTTTGTGTTAACTCTTGAAAGTTAACTTTTTGATACTCTACATCAACTGTGTCTATAATATCTCCTAAGAGAATATTAAAGAGCATATTGGCACTTTCCCATCTAGTGAGATTGTAAGAACCAATATTTTGTGCAATATTAGTCCAATGTTTCAGTTTTCCAACATGTATTGTTAACAAATATCTTGGGCAGATAAAAGTATAAATTGATTCAAATTTGGGAGTTCTGTTCTCAAGACAAATAGTCTTTAAGTTGAAGAAACTATATTTGTCTTTCCTTTCATATATTGGCCTAGTATCTTGAGAAGCAATAATATGCTTATAATAAGGGTCTATATCTGCTGAATTCAACAAGTCAGAGATAACATTTTGATCGGTTGTATGGCAGTCAAGCCATTTAGTTGGCATATTTTCTTGTGGAATTACTGAGTTGACATAAGTATGGATTCTAGTAAATTGCTCAAAAGTGGTTACATGGGCATGAATGGGATTAGTATTCACCAAATCAAAGTAGGAAAAAGAGGTTGACGTTGTGTCTGACATTTCTTGCTTGGGTCTTAAAAGTAAAGAATATAAGAGAAAAGTATACAACAGAAAATAATATGAGAGAAAAGTATAAAACAGAGAAGAAGAAATCTTAGATCAAACCAGAATTTCTCACCTCTATTTATACGTTTTGTTTCAGGAGGGGATGCAACGTTTCTTTTCTCCTCAACAGAACTAATTTACTCAACAAGATTTTACTCCAATATTTTATTCCGATATTTGCCCGTGCCTCGGGGTTTAGATTAATTCCGGGGTCATTCCCTTCCATTTGTGCGGGGATTTCTCTGGGTGGCAAACACACACAGTAAAATTAGCCGCCCAGCGGTTGACGCGACTCCAATGGCACTTTTTCTCCACAGAGAAAAAAACGCGTTTGTTTAAAAGCGGGGTAACCCAACCCGGAAATATTCCTTTTTCTAAATTTGGCCGCAATTATATGATCCATCCTTATATTTGCAAGTATAACCATCTAATATAGTTACACATTACACACTGAATATGGCCTTTAGTAACCATTTATGGGTTGATCTGTTGGGAAAACATAGATCAAATGAAAAGGAGAATGACGAGTTTGAGGATGGGGATGAATACTACATTGATCGATACCATCGTCTAGATGATTCTACCGATAGAATAGATGTGGTTAAGCAACAAGCATATATTAATTTATACTGGAATTATCTGATGAGCTGCTATTTATATTGTAACCCCCTTCCTGATGATGTTCCAGTACCTAAACCGAAGTTTTATATGGAATATTTACCCAATAAATGGCAAGAAGTGGAAAAATTATTTTACGATGAGATTAACACACCTGCATTTCAAAAAATCGTGATAGAAGAGAGGGAACGACAAAATCGTAACTATCGCAGGTTATTGTGTCTTGAAAATGGAACTGAGGATCAGCGAAATAAAGAGAACATAGGAAAATCGACAGAGTTAAAACCACCTAACTTGGACTACTTCACTGCAGAACATAGAGTTTTAGCAGATAAAACTGATTTGCAACGTACGATAGAGAATACCAATGGTTATGGTAAGGAATTTCTCGATCCTTCCAATAGCCTAAATGTGATAAATGAAACGTCCCTGGTGAAGAGGAATGCCAGTTTTTCACAGAGACAAGATAATAGAAGGATAAATGCTTAATATATTTGTGATACTCATTGTTGGCAATGATCAGTGTTGTCTGGTGCAGGTTCTAACTGTCTCGTCATCAATGCAAATATTTACCGGTCTGCTGATCATGTATGATCTATTGTGATTATAGCAAGAATGTTAAGAGCTGATATAATATTAGATGATTAAGCATTCACTCGATTGTGTTCCGATGATATGATACTATCGCAAAAGGTATTTCTGTTTTTTTCTTTTGTTGTTCTGTATAATGAAATCATGGACTCTGAACCATGGACTTTGATAGTTTTGAAATTTTTTTAATATTCTTATGTTGTAATACCTTGATATATTTAATAATAGATCTGTTTTGTTTGAGATTTAATTGTTGTGTGTGATAAAGTTGTATTTTGTACGGTGCTGATTTTAGTGCAGATATCTACATATATGAAAGAAGCACATACATGAGCACTTTAGAGCGAATATAACTGTGCTGTAAGTCGGAGTTCTCAACCTGAGATTTATTGTTGTCAGACATTGCAGGATTTTAATAAGTCATGATTTTATGTTTTTCGTATTTTAGATTTATTTATGTAAATCTATATATTTCTTTCTATTCTTAACTATTATACAATATGGAAATATCCTATTGTCTGAAACATTTATCATTATATATAATTTAGATCTTCCATTAAGAAATACTTACCTAATGTGACATATCAATCACAGCTACTTGAATAATCCATTTTATTGATCACGTTTGAGTCAAATATCCTGATGTGGTATTCGATCCAAGGACATCACCTTTAAGTGACGCAAAGTGTAATAATGATTTTATGACAAGAAAGAATCTAGTCGTCTTTTTACCCTCATATGACTATGTTCCTGGATAGACTACACGTCTAGTACATACTTGGAGTAAGTTTAATGACATCACCGTGCCAGGATATCAGATATGTTATTATGTTAAGGCCAGTACACACTTAAGACGATCATAATATTGTAAGAGTCAATAACTGAATAGTCATTACATTGTTGCATTAAGGCTAATACATTTAAAATAATTAACATGTCCCCACACGACCTCGTGAATTACTAGTCAATGTACTGACGTAATTAAGGAGCCAACACAATGAATTACCCCTGAGAGTCCGTCCCTCTATTCTCATTGCACGGAATCGAAATGAACTCTTGTTTGTTAAGAATATCTGCAGTACGTGGTATAAGCGACTTATTACTTAACAATGAGTCATTAAAAGGTATAGTTAGTACCGTCTAAGATACTCTGGTTTATTCATTGATATCAATATATTTCACAAACTCTTAATGCAAGCCCATTCTATTATACAGATAGTGCCTTAACTCTCAATGGAATGATAATTTATGTCTAACAACAACAAGTAGAAAATTTAACCGCTATAATAAAGTATAAATTATATTTGCTCGCCTCCCTGGGTGACAGTAACTTGACTTCACCTTTATATAATCAAAAACAATTGGTTCATCATCTGTTTGAAAATTAATCAAGTTTAAATAAAATAGGTGGCAATAATGTTACATTCTGGCATACATCAGGGCATGCAGTCCTTGATAATTTCAGATTTCCTATTAAATCATATATAGCGCTTATATACTATATAATAAATGCAGTATACATGAAGTATAAATAAAACACCAAATATAACAGCATCTCCACCCCAAAACCATTCGGTTTCATCTTTGTAGTATCTTGAAAGATACTGATGATACATAGATGAAGCATTGACACTCATAGAAAACCAGTTATTTAATGACTTCAGAAAAAAATCCCAGTGATGATACCAGATCTCCCAGAATAAATATTTTAATAAAGAACATAATTTATAATTTTGTAGTTTGTTTCCATGTTGGTGTTGAAGTTCATTTGAGACCTCTTCCAGTACAGAAATTGGGCCACTCCCAATCTGTTGTTGTATTTGTTGTGGTATTTGTTGTGGTATTTGTTGTGGTAGTTGTTGTGGTAGTTGTTGTGGTAGTTGTTGTATTTGTTGTTGCGTTTGTTGTGAGAGTTCTTGTATTTGTTGCGTTTGTTGTGAGAGTTCTTGTATTTGTTGTGGTAGTTGTCGTGTTTGTTGTGTTTGTTGTGTTATCTTTTGTAGTAGTTGTTGTAGTTGTTCTGGTATTTGTTGTAGTTGTGGTAGTAGTTGTTGTAGTAGTTGTAGTAGTTGTGGTAGTAGTTGTTGTAGTAGTTGTAGTAGTTGTGGTGCTTGTGGTGCTTGTGGTGCTTGTGGTGCTTGTGGTGCTTGTGGTGCTTGTGGTGCTTGTGGTGCTTGTGGTGCTTGTGGTTGGATGTAACCATAAGTATTACCTGTCCCTTTTCCGATACTATAATAAGAAAAGTCATTAATTCCGTGACTCTCTTGGTCAATCCGAATGATTATTTCAAATAGAATTCTTGTAACATCACTTAAAGAGCGGACATCTACATTTGTATTTCGAAAATAATCTTGAAGTTTATTTATTACAATTATAATTTTTTCAGCACAAAGTTTAGTTCCTAACATGTGTGCATGATTCTCGATCCATGCATTAATATCGTTTGCTTCACGTTGTGAAGAGATCTTGATAATTTCATTTTTATTTTGAATGGCAAAATGACATGTTTCTACAAGGTTAAGCCTTATTATATCGCTTATAATATACAGAACTCCAACGACGAATTTATTGTGAAGTAATTCTCTAGCTTTTAATATTTCTACAAGTTTTGGTCTAATTTCAAAATTCTCATTACAAAAGATCAGAATGAAATCTGCAAATACAAAACAATAGAGCATTGAAGCAATACTATTTCCGATCGATGGAATTGCAAAAGCTTCTAGGCTAAAAAATATGCCATCTCCACAATTTCGAACTCCCTTCACACATTCGTTATTTATAATAGCATCAGAAAATGAGGAATCAAAAATAAATGTACGAGAAAGAACAAATTTTATTTCATCGGCATCTGAAGATTGACATACCAAACACCTGGACATGTCATTTCCAATAATTGGGTTTAAATAGGTAAGCTCTCTTAAAAACATAGCAGCGGCACTTGATTCATAGATGGGTTCATCAGCCGCCGAATCAAAATACATGAATTTATAATCTTCAGCACTCATTATTTATGAAGAACAAAAATGGGGATGTATTGTGTTAATAATTTTGGAAGAATACAATTAGATTGACAAAGATATTTGTATATTCTTTTCTTGTTTGTGGCTACATTTTCTCCTTAAATGTGTACTTTTGTTGCAACAAAATTCCCCAATTTTCCTCGCGCCAGACGCAAACTGTCAAAAAAAGTAACCGTTTTTACACATTATGGACAAACTTGGAAGATTTTTGGGATATTTACTTCACATCACCTCAGTTTGCTTGTTCCTATTCTTGAGGGAACTCCTTTATAGTTCTCGGTATGTTGTATTTAGAGACCGAAGTCTTCTCTTTGTTAACAACTGGAATTCATTCATGAAGGGCAAGTGCAATTGGTTCTAAGAACAGAATATTTTTTGGAACAACACGTTATAATGGTTATTGGACTCGTTTTATTAAAAATCGTTTTGTATATAAAATGCGTGATATCACAAAATGTTACTTCTCTTTCATCCCTGTTTATACTCCCGTTGTCCAACTATCAGTAAGAACCAGTTAACACGGATGTATCAGTAGTAAGGCAAGCGTAATTCCAAACATACATGATGATAACTTATCACAATGGCATATATTGGACAGTCTGAGCCTGTAACCGTTTATTATCCTTTGTAACATTTATATCTCTTTTCTAAACAATTCTGTTCTTTTTTTAAAAATTGAAACTTTTTCAAGAGAAGGATTTTATTCTTAACAATTAAGTATACTTTGATTGCAAAGAGCCTTAAACGGTAGGTTACTTCTGGTTTTCTCAACTTCATAACACATGATGTATAAGGAAAATAACGGAAACTCAACAAGTGAAGATAACAACGGACACAGGACAGAGGACCTTCCAAAAAGGGAAGCTAAGGCTCCATTAATAGATTTATATCTCCGTTTGAACCCTTTTGAAACTGAATTCGAAAAAATGTGTGAAGATGCTAGTATAGCTCAGTATCGAAACTACTTGCGATTATATTACTTACGTGATGACTCTTCTCCTCTTATAGACTTTGAAATACCCGAGTATCCGGAGTGTAGCCTTCCAAAGAAATGGAAAGAGGTCAAAGATTTATTCTATGAGTTATATGATGAAGAGATGAAGACCTATGACAGAGAACATGTTCAAAGAATATTTTCCGCGAGAGACCCTGAGTTTACTAAGGCTCAGAAGGAGGGTTTGAAGAAGCTTCAAGAAAGTATTACAGCAGAGAAATTGTATGGCGTATCAAATCAAGTATATTTAAAAACATTGCCACTTAATATTATTCAAGGGCTTGATATAACTAAACGCATAGAAGAACCACATGTGACTGATACAGAATCGTTTCAAACTGGTAAGGTTGTAAAGCCTCCATCTACGAAGACCCAGTTGGATAAACCAGCACCCAAATATGTTGCAACTAAGAAACGCGCAAATACCCAGTCAAGAAAGTCAATGGCTACTAAAAGCGTGGAAAATGACTCATCTAATATTGAAATGATAGAATCGACGTCTAAGAAAGGGAAAGATTCTAAGCCGTATTTAAGACAGAGGAAAAATCCACGTCCAAAATATCCTGCCTAATTTAACCTATCATTCTGACACAATATCTAAAGGCCTTGAAGGAAGTTTAAAATTCTACCGTTTTGAATCTACGTTATATTCATAGTAGTTCCACATTGACAATCAGGTAATAATGTAATCCAACATTACTTACTTACCTCCTTGGATCTTTCACGAAAATCTATATATAAAACCACCGCTGGACTTTTCTTTTTTACAGTTATTATTTGTATATTATATAGTTTATAAAATGAACGAATACATATTCTCTTATCTTCGTATTAAATCTGAAATATAATTCTTTTGAACTAGATGTTTGGAAACTCGACGTCTGAAACATCAAATTCATATGTAACGTGTACATTTAAACTTCCACTGTGTCAACAGTGTTCAGTCAATTTCAAAAATCTCTTCAAATTTTTCAATTACCATTGTCCAATATTGTAGTTACCAATATGCTTATAGTTTATAATGCTATAATTGGTCACATGCAACTAGTATGACGTACACAGTGCATGAATCAACATGTGCGGCGTTTGGATTATATAGAAGGCTAGGTGAAAGATCGAATCTCTTATGGTTCTTCCTTATTATGTATAGTATATATTTTCTCATTCCTTTATAAGGACGAGGACTAGACTAGAAATTTACTGTGCCCTAGCCACAACCAGCTAAGAGCAATTATTCAACTTACCATCTTATGCCCGACTCCAGTACAAGGGGACAAATGCAATGTCCCACTATACACAATATAGAGTCTCCATAAGACTTTCGACCAGTAATAAACCCGATTTTACAATATTATACAAACTGTAAGATATAAGGAAATAAGAAAATCAATTGATTGTATATTATACATAAGATAACTCAAATATATTCGAAGATAGATAATTCTGTCAAGCCCTTTTTAGATAGATATGTTTTGGTTCCCTAACTCAATAATTTAATACAGCGTGTTCTTTGCTGAAACGAAGTTTGTCACATAACATTAACATTCTTAATCATTCTCAAACTTTCGTTTCAAAATGTTTATAGGTCGGCTGTCATATAAAGATAAGAGAATATGAATTCGTTAATTTTATAAATGTTAGAACATATAGATAATAACTGTAAAAGAGTAATTTTTTATGTGTGGTAGACCTAAAACAGTAACTGAGTAATGTTCGATTATATTATTATTCTAATTGTGAGTGAGGAACTAATATGAATTCAACGCAGTCAAAAAAAATAATAAAAATGGAAATTTCTGACAAGGCATCCAGTAAGAGTTTCAAACTTCCTTCAAGATCTGTAGAAATTGTCACAATGAATAGGTAGATTAGTTACGATGATTTAAACTTGGGCTTTTCCTCAATCTTAAACTCCATTCCAAATCATTCCCTTTTTAGACATTGACTGTATCGTTTCAATATTAGCTGATTCGTCTTCTACGCTTTTGGTAACCATTAACTTCTTTTACTGGGTGTTTGTTGGTTTTTCAGTTGCCACATATTTGGATGCTGATTTGTCCAACGAGATTTTCGTAGATGGAGGCTTTACAACCTTACCAGTTTGAAACGATTCAGTATTATTTACATGTTGTTCTTTCATGTGTTTAGTTATATCAAGTCCTTGAGTAATATTAATTGGTAAAGTTGTTGTATATACTTGATTTGATGCGCCATACAATTTCTCTGCTGTAATACGCTTTTGAAGTTTCTTTAAACCCTTCTTCTGAGCTTTAGTAAATTCAGGGTCTTTCGCGGAAAAGATTCTTTGAACATATTCTTTGTCATAGGTCTTCATCTCTTCATCATATAACTCATAGAATAAATCTTTGACCTCTTTCCATTTCTTTGGAAGGTGGACCCCCGGAAATTTAGGTATTTCAAATTCTGTAGCAGGAGAAGAGTCATCATGTAAGTAATATAATCGTAAGTAGTTCCGATACTGGGCTATTCTAGCATTTTGGCACATTATTTCAAACTCAGTTTCAAAAGGGTTCAAACGATAATATAAATCAAGCAATGGGTCTCTAGCTTTCTGTTTCGGAATATTATTTGTCTTGTGCACGTTTTTATCTCCAATTATTGTGTTTCCGTTATTTTCATCAGACATTATGAAGTTGTGAAAACGAGGAGTAATCTACAATTTAATCATATTTGCAATCAAAGTATACTTAATTGTTACGAATAAAAATCGTACTTCTCTTGAAAAAATTTCATTTAAAAAAAAAAATTAGGGAAGAGACATTGGCCGAAAGATTTATGGAGACTCATTATTATGTATAATGGGACATTGCATTTGTCCCCTTGTACTGGAGTCGGGCATAAGATGGTAAGTTGAATAATTGCTCTTAGCTGGTTGTGGCTAGGGCACAGTAAATTTCTAGTCTAGTCCTCGTCCTTATAAAGGAATGAGAAAATATATATTCTATACATAATATAAAGGAGAATCATAAGATATTCGATATTTCCAAACGCCGCACAAGATAATTCATGCATTGTGTATGTCATACAAGTAATCTGTGACCAATTAGAGCATCATAAACTATAAGCATATTGGTAACTACAATATCGGACAAAAAAAAATGCAAAAATTGTTACTGGTAGCTAGAGGTTTCATTAATGTTGTTACTCATCATTCTGTTGATTTTACGGATCACTTCTCTTAAAACTTACATAAAGACTATATATCTTATAAATTTACTTATAAATTTCAACGAAATGTTGTGAAAATTTTACATTTCGTCAGACGTGACATAATGTCCTTTAGTTTAGAAGAGAATTATATTAATAATTCCAGCAATTGTTGAAGATAATCGCTAGGCTGTTCACCTATTTGTGCTGGAGTCATAGTCTTTCTTTTAATAAAATTACGGATTATTCTTTTATAATAAGTATATAGTGTATATAATTATAAATTCTTTTAATCTTGTAATATTGTTTTGAGAAAAATTTTCACTAAGTTGTTTTCTTGTGTTCGAACCTTGTCAAGAGCAAAATATGTTCTTTAGTTCTCATTGAATTATGACATTCTAATTCATAATTCCAACAATTGTGCCCTTATTGAGCATATAAAATTAGCCATTTATCGTTTTGTATGGTTGTCTAGAGCTATTTTCAAAAATATTAATTAATATGGGCGTGTGGTCTAGTGGTATGATTCTCGCTTTGGGTTTAATCTAAACACAAATATGCGAGAGGCCCTGGGTTCAATTCCCAGCTCGCCCCATTTAATTTTTTTTTTGCCAGTTTGAAAAGGCCCATCTTAATTTTTTGTTATTTTCTAAATTAGGTGAAAGTCATCACTAACTAACTGCAATAAGATTGTTTGGTATCCCATGGCAAGTAATCTTTTATACCATTTACCTACCGGTTGGCATGTGGATCAAGCCATTGTCACAGAAACTGCAAAATTAGTGGTAATACGATTTGGTCATGAGAATGAACGTGAATGTATGTTAATGGATGAATTATTATATTCAGTGAGTGAAAAAGTGAGAAATTTTGTTAATATATACCTTGTGGACATTGATCAAGTGAATGATTTTAATGAAATGTATGAATTGCAAGATCCCATGTGTCTAATGTTTTTCTATGGTAATAAACATATAATGTGTGATTTTGGTACAGGTAATAATAATAAATTGAATTTTATCATTGATGACAAACAGGAATTGATTGATATATTGGAGACTGTATTTAGAGGTGCTAGAAAGAATAAAGGTTTAGTGGTATCACCTTACGATTACAATGATAGAAGAGTGGATTAAAGAAATGTGATAGAGAAATATTACAAGTGGTAGTAGCATGTAATTATGATGGGCTGAGAAAGGGCAACATCTGACTTACGGGTATTATACGTCAATGAATTGTACTTTTACTGTAAATAAAAAGTTTTTACAGATTGAGTTATAACAAACAAAGGTACTATTTATTGATAAACTGTTGTACTGTATATATAAATCTATATAGTAAAAGATTACCAACTTTAAGATTACTTACAATAATACATAAGAAAAATCAAATAATTTAAAAAAAAAGATAATAATAACTTTTGTTTTTACACAGTGATAATATTTTATTAATATAAAATAATATTTAAGCTAAATGAGTTATACAATAAAGGTTACAAATAAATAAATTAATTTCTAAAGAAACGAGTTCTTAAGAGTTAACTTATTTAGCAGCCTTAGCAGCCTTGTCAGACTTGACAACAGACTTGATAACACCGACAGCAACAGTTTGTCTCATATCTCTGACAGCGAATCTACCTAATGGTGGGTAGTCAGTGAAAGCTTCAACACACATTGGCTTAGATGGGATGAACTTAACCAAAGCAGCGTCACCAGATTTCAAGAACTTTGGAGAGTCTTCCAACTTCTTACCGGATCTTCTGTCGTTCTTTTCTAATAATTCATCGAACTTACAAGCAATGTGGGCAGTGTGACAATCCAAAACTGGAGAGTAACCAGCAGAGATTTGACCTGGATGGTTCAAGACGATAACAGTAGCGTTGAAAGATTCAGCACCCTTTGGTGGATCGTTCTTGGAGTCACCACAGACGTTACCTCTTCTAATTTCCTTAACGGAAACATTCTTGACGTTGAAACCGACGTTGTCACCTGGAACACCTTCTTCTAATTGTTCGTGATGCATTTCGACGGATTTAACTTCAGTGGTAACACCGGCTGGGGCGAAAGTAACAACCATACCTGGCTTGATAACACCGGTTTCGACTCTACCGACTGGCACAGTACCAATACCACCGATCTTGTAAACATCTTGCAATGGCAATCTCAATGGCTTGTCAGTTGGTCTGGTTGGTTGTTCAATGGCATCAATAGCATCTAACAAAGTCTTACCCTTGACGACACCACCCTTGGTTTCCTTTTCCCAACCCTTGTACCAGGAAGCGTTAGTGGTTGGTTCAATCATGTTGTCACCGTTCCAACCAGAGATTGGAATGAATGGGACAGTCTTTGGGTTGTAACCGACCTTCTTGATGAAGTTAGCAGTTTCCTTGATAATTTCCTTGAATCTGGCTTCGTCCCAGTTGACGGAATCCATCTTGTTAACAGCAACAATCAATTGCTTAACACCTAAAGTGTAAGCTAACAAAGCGTGTTCTCTGGTTTGACCATCCTTGGAAATACCGGCTTCGAATTCACCGATACCACCAGCAATAATCAAGATAGCACAATCAGCTTGAGAAGTACCAGTAATCATGTTCTTGATGAAATCTCTGTGACCTGGAGCATCAATAACGGTAACTTCGTACTTTGGAGTTTCGAACTTCCATAAAGCGATATCGATAGTGATACCTCTTTCTCTTTCAGCCTTTAATTTATCTAAAACCCAAGCGTACTTGAAAGAACCCTTACCTAATTCAGCGGCTTCCTTTTCGAACTTTTCGATAGTTCTCTTGTCAATACCACCACACTTGAAAATCAAGTGACCGGTAGTAGTAGATTTACCAGAATCGACGTGACCGATGACGACAACGTTAATATGAGCCTTAGCCTTACCCATTTTTGTGTAATATAGATATGTGTTATGGTTTTATGAGAGAAAAAGAATAAATATAAAAAGAGAAAGATTGAAAGTAGGAAGGGATGTTTTTCAAATTGAAATAATTACAACCAATATATATATGTAATTTTTCCAAGGATTGAAAAAAAATTTTTCGTTTTGGCTTTTGCGATGACCTTTTCCAAATAGGAAAAAAACGGTTTGTACCGACGCACGACCAGAAAAAAGCAACGTGAAAAAAAAAAATTTTTTTCGTGGGCCCGCCAGAATGGGATCCGCACAGAAAGTGCCGCAGGGGCGCCTCAGCCGGGCCGCGGCCGAACCCAATTTTTTGCCGTTTCGGGCGATTCTGTGTTTTGTGCGGTGCTGGCCTCTGCGTCTGTGGCCCGAAGGGGAAACTTCTCCTGAAATTCTGAAGGTTTTTTTCAGTTTTTTTTTTTGCTTTGACTGCGGGTGCACGGGCGACAGTCACTTTTGGGTTCTCCCGTAGTTCCGCGGAAGTTTTAAGCGAAAAAAGTCGGTTCCGCGGAAGACTGTTGCGAGGTGCGGCTGTGCGTCTCATCGAGAGCGTCCATGATATCGTTTTGAGTGTCCATATCGTTGACAAACAAATTGCTTTGAGAGTCTGTGAGTCTGATGGGTTGGGAGGACAGTGAGTGTCTGTTGCGGTGCAAATTGAATCGTTGCAAGCTGCGACGTAATTTAGTGGTCCAACTGTCGTCCTCGAACAGGTTCCAATGTGGTGTCGTGGTAGTGATACTGTTGTTCGGACCACTGGGCATACTACGATGTGATAATCTACGAGAGATAAATCTTCTACCAAATTCCACTAGGGCAAACACAACTATGATAAAGAAGAAAATACCCAACACATTGACATCAGTGGTGTCATTGGCCTTCGGGCATGCATGAACACTGTGTACTTCGAAAAAATATGAACAATTATGTAAATTACCCACATAACTTATTTGTGCTGGTGTCAATGTCTCTTTATCACAAATAAAATTTAATAACGTAGATTTAGTGTCTTTACCATTGGGACATTTGGATCCACCATCGTATTGTAATGTCAATTTTCTTGATTGTGTAGAACCAAATAATTTAGGTTTACTTGAAAAATCACCAATGGACACTAATTTATTGTCCTCGTCTGTATAGAATGCACCTGTCACATTAGACAATTGTGCATGTTCCTCCTCGGAATTCACAGGACTACTACACACACTGATGGTGAAATTATGGCCTATATCTTGATTCCACCCTTTCACTAACCATCTGTTCAATTCTTTCTTCACCACGTCCTTTTGTTTGGCCAGTGGGGAAAGATCAAATAAGGAACCCGTCACTGGGTTCACTACAGCACAAAATAATTCTACTGGTGGTTCTGTCATTGGCTTTTTGTTTATCCCCTTTGTATATCCCACTTTTACATTTATGTTAATTGTTTGTTTTTTTCTGAAAGATAAACAAAAATTGTCAAGACACATGCAATGACACTAATTACACAATACGTTACAAACCAAATACAAAATAAATAAATAAATAATGACACAAATGGTTACTCATTTGGATCAAGATTTACAAACAATTTTACAAAAATCTGAAAATTTAGAAGAATTAGTCAATAAAGTTAATGAAGAGACCACTCGTGATATCACCAGAGTACAAAAATTATTACAAAAATTTAACACTAATGGTAAGAAAAAATTGACTGTAAAGACTGGATCATCCTCGGGTTCCCATTGGAGATGGAATGAAAGGAAATCTAAGAAAACTTCTAGGATCGAGGGACAAAAATCATTATTAAGTGATGAACCAAATAATAATAATAATTCTAATGGTAATATGGATAAAGAAATGAATGAAATATTCTTTGATAATGAAAGTCCTGTCGGGGTGCAACAACAAGTTAATATTACATTATTAAATATGCCCGGTTCATCCCCCACATTGGGGAATGTAGCAGATGAGAAGAAACGTGAAAGTTATGTGAGTAATGATCATTACGATTTAAATTGTAATTCATTGAAGTACACAGATGATGATGATAAGAAACCAATGTTAAATCAACCACCAACAGACAAGAAACCAACTCGTTGGTTCTTCACTAAATGGTGGTCTAAAAACAATCAAAAGAAGAAGATGGACAAATTGGCCAGATCTAAGACTTTTTAATGATAGCGTATATATTCATATAATCAAATCATACGGGATCCCTTAAATCTGATCACATATATATGGGGGAGGAAGCAAATAATAACATTCTCCCCTCACCTATTCCAACGCAAACCATTATTATGTCAAATTGTAAGTGTGATTCGTGTGGTCAAAGTTGTGAATGTCGTACTGAATGTAACGCAAATTGTCCCGGTGGAACTCAATGTGAATGCCATAAGCAAACAACATCACATCGTTGTCCATCATGTCAACAAGAATGTCACTGTACCAATACACACAGTGACCAGTGTAAATGTGGTAAATAATATGTGTATGTATCCTTATATATTAGTTTAACGTGTTTCTCTCTTATTAAACGCGAATTTTCAAAATGTTTCAAATCTATCTAAGTAGAAGAGAATGTTCCCAAATTAAAATAAAAAGTTAATAATGTTAATATTTAAACGAGATTTCCCACCACCATTACCACCCAAATTGAAAATGACTAGTAATGCTACCAGAGGTTCAGATGGGTGCGTTATTTGTAATGGATCTACCAAATGTCCCATATGTGCAGAAAACGAATATTGTGCAATGACTTCATTGACTTGTGATGCTTGTCCCGAAATGTATTGTGCAAGTAAATCTGATAACCCACTGGGGGATTTAGCTATAGTGAATTCCACGACAAATGGTCATAATGGGAAACATCATTCAGGTAATCAAAAATCTGTTGGGGGCATCGTAGGTGGTGTCGTAGGTGGGATGGTATTCTTGGCTTTGCTGGCATTACTGATGATCTACCAGTATCATTGGAAACCAAGAAACGCTAAGAAGAGACAAGGTTTGTTTAACGCTAAAGGGGATGATTTAGACACAGAGATGGATTTATACGATGGTGATGATGATTTAGATGATGAAGATGATACAGATGATGATGTGGACGATGACGATTTGGTCGATGACGAGGATCATGAGGATGAAGCTAGAGATCAACTTGGTGAGATAAGAGACTTGTCAGCCCCCACGATAAGAACTCAACGTACACATACAGCAAGAAGTTTAAATACAGTGGGGGATAGAAGTAGTACTTCCACTATGAGAACAGGTGTCTCTGGTGTTTCCAATATACTACCGATTTCATATATCCCAGGTGTGACTAACAACCCCAAGTTCCAACAACAACGTCATAACAACCATTTAAACATTGTCGGTGATGTCAGATCACATATCACTTTGGGTTCATCTATCCTAGGTGAAGCAATGGACGATTCGTACGATAACACCCCGACCACAAACAAGGACCCTACGGATTTGACTACAGCTATCAAAGCCAGACCCAAATTAGTACAAATCAACGATGATAACGTGGCAAGAGACAGGGAGAGCATCGTGACGGACGACGGCACAGGCTCCTTCCTGCTGGATCTAGATATCCCTGCCTCCTTAAGGCCACGTCCCCCCATCCCAGCAGCTACAGTGGACACGGCTACAAACAACAAGAGAGCTCAATCTGACATACCGATACCAGCCTCGGAATTACTCAACCCATTCGAGGACTCCTTCCAGATCAGCGATGATGACGAGATATAGCGCACAGAATCCGGCCACCGTGACAACAAGCCACGACCCCTTTCCAGTGCAATAGGAGACACACTTACTCCTAATCACCACACCCCGTCACCAGACACGACCGCTGCTGGAATATAATACCGATGCGGATTTTTACACCGTTTTTTTTTTTCACCGCTGTAAGAGATTTGCTAATCGCATTAAATTTCTCGAGGCTCGAAGAAGCGTTGGATAGGGGTCTCACACTGTGGGCCGGTCGTACAAGCGAACCACGGTTTCCCCTGTTTATTAATTACTCGATGCAAGAAAGGAGATCATGGAGATTTTATTATATAAGTGGTTTCATATCTCCATGTACTTAAAGGATCAGTTTTTCCTACCCTAATATATATTTCACTTTCTATATATTTTTATTTTTCCTTTTTTTTTCCCCCAAATCAGTAAAAACCCTCGAGGAATTTATATAATCAGAGTTATAAGATCTGTTTGGTTAAATTTTCAAACCACTTTTAACTTTTAATTCTTTTCCCCTTTGCAAAACACTTCAAAACAAACACAACTTTTTAACACAATGGCTTTCGGTGAAATCGATAAATTAGCTATCTCCACTATCAGATTATTGGCTGTCGACCAAGTCAATGCTGCTAACTCTGGTCATCCAGGTGCTCCATTAGGTTTGGCTCCAGCTGCTCACGCTGTCTGGACTCAAATGAGAATGAACCCAAAGAACCCAGAATGGATCGGTAGAGACAGATTCGTCTTATCTAACGGTCACGCTGTCGCTCTATTGTACTCTATGTTACATTTGACCGGTTACGACTTCTCCATTGAAGATTTGAAGCAATTCAGACAATTGGACTCCAAATGTCCAGGTCACCCAGAATACGAATTGCCAGGTGTTGAAGTCACCACTGGTCCATTGGGTCAAGGTGTCTCTAACGCTGTTGGTTTAGCTATGGCTCAAGCTCAATTCGCTGCCACTTACAACAAGCCAGGTTTCGAATTATCTAACTCTTACACTTACACTTTTGTCGGTGACGGTTGTTTACAAGAAGGTATCTCTTCTGAAGCTTGTTCTTTAGCTGGTCATTTGAAATTGAAGAATTTGATTGTCATTTACGATGATAACAGAATTACCATTGATGGTGAAACTAAGGTTTCCTTCGACGAAGATGTCGCTAAGAGATACGAAGCTTACCACTGGGAAGTTATCTACGTTGAAAACGGTAACGAAGATTTGGACGCTATTGCCGCTGCTATCGCTAAGGCTAAATTGAGTGACAAGCCAACTTTAATCAAATTACACACCACTATCGGTTACGGTTCTTTGATGGCTGGTTCTCACTCCGTTCACGGTTCTCCATTGTCTAAGGACGATATTAAGCAAATGAGAACTGCCTTCGGTTTCAACCCAGACAAATCTTTCCAAGTTCCACAAGAAGTCTACGATTTCTACCAAGCTAAGATCTTGAAACCAGGTCAAGAAGCTAACAAGAAATGGGATGCCTTATTTGCTAAATACCAACAAAAATACCCAGAATTAGGTGCTGAATTGAAGAGAAGATTAACTTGTCAATTACCAGCTAACTGGGAATCTCAATTGCCAACTTACACTCCAAAGGACTCTGCCATTGCCACCAGAAAATTATCTGAAATTGTCTTGGAAGCCATTCACGATGAATTACCAGAATTAATTGGTGGTTCCGCTGATTTAACTCCATCCAATTTGACTAGATGGAAGGAAGCCACTGATTTCCAACCACCATCCACTGGTTTGGGTGATTACTCTGGTAGATACGTTAGATACGGTATCAGAGAACACGCTATGGGTGCTATCATGAACGGTATCTCCGCTTTCGGTGCCAACTACAAGCCATACGGTGGTGCTTTCTTAAACTTCGTCGGTTACTCTGCTGGTGCCATCAGAGTCTCCGCTTTGTCTGGTCACCCAGTCATTTGGGTTGCTACTCATGACTCCATTGGTGTCGGTGAAGATGGTCCAACTCATCAACCTATTGAAACTTTAGCTCATTTCAGAGCTTTACCAAACTGTCACGTTTGGAGACCAGCTGATGGTAACGAAGTCTCTGGTGCTTACAAGGTCGCTTTGAACGCTCACAGCACTCCATCTATCATTGCCTTATCTAGACAAAACTTACCACAATTGGAAGGTTCTTCTATTGAAAAGGCCGCTAAGGGTGGTTACGTTTTACAAGCTGCTTCTAACCCAGATATCATCTTAGCTGCTACTGGTTCTGAAGTTTCTTGTTCCGTCGATGCTGCTAAATTATTGGCTGCTAAGGGTATTAAGGCCTCCGTTGTCTCTTTACCAGATTTCTTAACTTTCGACCAACAACCAGAAGATTACAAGTTATCCGTCTTGCCAGATGGTGTTCCAATCTTATCCGTTGAAGTGTTATCCACTTCCGGTTGGGGTAAATACGCTCATCAATCTTTCGGTTTAGACAGATTCGGTGCCTCTGGTAAGGCTGAAGAAGTCTTCAAGAAGTTCGAATTCACCCCAGAAGGTGTTGCCACTAGAGCTGAAAAGACCGTCAAATTCTACGAAGGTAAGGAATTGATCTCTCCATTGAGAACTCCTTTCTAATCTGTGAATATATTTATATATATTTGAATGTTTATACGTTTTATGTAATCTTTTTTATATCTAATGATTCTTTTAATCCTTTAAAATTTAATTTTTGTTTCTTAATTTCAAATACTAAATCTCGAGAAAGTGAAGATCATCGTGAAGATACGTGGGAAAATGACTCAAGAAAAGAAGATATCTGTGGCGTTTGTATGTTTAGGTAACATTTGTAGATCACCCATGGCGGAAGCTGTGTTTAAACATACTGTAAAGAAACACAATTTACAAGATAAGTTTATTAAGATCGATTCATTTGGTACGGCAGCTTACCATATAGGGGAAGAACCAGATTCAAGAAGTTCAGCCACTTGTAGACAAAATGGTGTTCCCGTGGATCATCGTGCACAACAGATTAAAGCTGCTCATTTCAATGAGTTTGATTATATCATCTGTATGGATGAAAGTAATTTGAAAAATTTGAACAGATTGAAACCTAAGGGATCCAAGGGTGAAATTTACTTGTTTGGTCATTGGAACACTGATGGTAAATTTAGAAAGATTGTGGATGATCCATATTATGGTGGTATCAGTGGGTTTGATTACAATTTTGAACAAGTTACTTATTTCAGTGAAGAATTCATAAAGAATGAATTATGATATATATATAAATATGTATATATGTGCGTGATTAATAATAATAATTACAGTTTTTCAAAATCTGATTCTTTGTAAATAAAATCAGGACCACAACGTCTCGCTAACCAACTTTTCTTGTAATCGAAATATCTCCATGATTCTTCTTCAGATTTATTCATTCCAGGTGGTAATTTTTCAATTTCTTTATAATACCAACAACGATCCACTTTATTAAATTGCCAACTTCTATTTTTATTAAGTTCTCTGGCAGCCAAAAATTGTTCATAAGTACCTTGATAATGATAAAAGATGAAAAATAATGTATCCAAATCAAATTTAGTGAAAATTTTAGCTAATGACGTCGTTGAATAAATATCATTAGTGCTATGTTTTTGATTGTCTTCCAATTGAGTTGGTTTTGCCGTTTCAAACGGGTAAACAAATCTAATTGGTTCATTGGGGAAGAAAATTGAAGTTGGATGTGGTAATGATAGTGGTTTCCTATACAGACAAGGTGAATCTGCGTCTAATGAATCTGGACAATTTAGTAATGATGATTCTAATTGTGATACCATAGTTGGGGGCATTTCATCATAAGGTTGTAATAATGTTTTCTTTGAATTTAACCAACATTTTAATTCTTCATTGAATAATGGGTTTTTAAATGCTTTATTTTCTTCAATATCATTTTGAATCATTTCTTCAATTTCCTTTGTACGATCTGGTGGGAAATTTAATGTTTCCTCTTTATCATCTCTGGAGTCCTCGTGTCTTGTATGTGTCTCTTGTTCCTCCTCTTGTGGTTCTTCCTCTTTTTCTTCTTCTTTAGTGGCAGGTTTCACAGTGTCTTGAGCAGTGGGTTCCTCCTTTGGTAATGGTTTATTGGGGGATTGAGGTTGTAAAGTTTGCTTTATCACTTTCTTCTTTGGAGAACGTTCTTCTTTCCTTTTCGTAGTGGTAGTGGTAGCACTAACCTCTTTTGATTTGTTTAAGTCAAAGGCATCAGGTTGTATTTCACATCCCATATCTTCGTAGATGGTATCGTATTCGACAAAATCTGGATCCTCATTGTTTTCCACATAGTATTTAATATCTTCTTGATACTCATCAATTTGTTCTGGTTCCATTTGATGATTTTGAAGCAATTTCAAGATGTTTTCCAAATTACCAATATGGAATTCATGTCTTTCAATTTGTTCCACGTCTTCTTGCACTTCGTGAGATTCTAATTGTTTTTGTAATTCTTCCAAACATTCTTGAATGAAGACCACTTGGTCTCTTTTCTTCAATTCACGAGGATCAGTGACCAAATCTGGGTTAGTCAATGCCTCTTTGGAGAATTGCTTAGTCTTCATCAATTTCTCTACCGATTTAAACCGTTCCATACCATTTTCAATCAATCGTCTATTTTCCAACAAGATCTTGTTCTTGTCCTTGACATCCTCTTTACTCAGCCAAGTCTTGATCTGTTCTCTATGTTTTTGCAATTTCTTGATCTCTCTTTTCAAATCAGACTCAAGTTTCTCTCTGTAAGATGAATTAGTTGGGTCAGTGGATTGGAACTTATCGTAAATATCTTCAAAATCCTCCAGCCCTTCTTTCACTTTCTTCAACAGCTTGTCGATGTCCTGTTGCAGTTTCCTCTGAGACATTGTGCAGTTTCCTTGAGACCCTTTCGTTAACTCCTTTATTACTGACAAGACTAGCCACTCTGTATTCTATATGGAAACAATTTTCCAAATTTCCACTTATTATTGAAAGTGTTGCCCGGCCGGTCGTGAGCGACGGCTAAACAAAGATTTGTTTACTAAATACTATTATACCAAGACTAATGAGCAGAAGAGACCCATTATAACAACTGTTGCCACTGCCTTCACCATGTCGTTGTCGCCGGAGGAACAAATTGAGAAACTGGACCAAGAGATTACGTTGCAGTTGCAGAAGATCGACTCGAATTTCGGGTACTGTTTCAAGAAGATCACACAGGATATCATCCCCAATGTGAGACATTACTCAGAAGTGTGTGACCAGATAGTCGACAGCACACGTTGGTTGACCACTATGTTTGAACAAACGGGCAATGTCAACTTGCTCGGGTCCATGGACGAAGGGGACACACAGAAAGCCGCTGACAGAAGTAGTATATTCCCAGCACACGCTAATGACGATGCTGGTCACGAATTGCACTCTTTTGATACCACTACCAATGCAGCTGTGGACACTACCCAGGATTTCCATACTGCTAATATCACATCTACGGGTCAAATCTTGAAATTACCAGATTTCAGTGATGAAGAACAAGAGAATCATCATCACCATAATAGCACTGTGACAAACCCAACAAACACTACTACGCAGGGTGACAGTACCATCCAGAGACAGAACCGTAAACGTAAAGTGTCGCTTTTATTGCAACAAGAGTACGGTTCCAGTTCCAGTGCTATCCCCTCACCTATTGCCTTATCTAACAAATCAGCTAAATTAACACAAACTGACAAGCAAGAGATCAACAGTTCACCCCTGCGGGGCCAACTACCGGCAGAGACTGACAACGTCTTGCAATTCCCAACAGAGTAATCCCGATGCTGTTACCCTGCTGGCCAAGTAGTATAATACCATTAATTTTTGTCAATAACATTATTTATCACTTCGAGGGGGCAAGTCGTCATCTAATCAATGGGCAACTCGATGTCAGCCAGTTTTGCCCCGGAGTGTACAGATTTGAAGAAAACTTACGATAACTGTTTCAATGAATGGTACAGTGAACAATTCTTAAAGGGTAAATCCGTCGAGAATCCCTGTTCCAAAGAATGGTACGCCTACGCCCAGTGCGTGGACCGCAACCTCGTCAAGGAAGGCATCAAGCCGGCGCTGGACGAGGCCCGCAAGGACGCCCCCTTCGAGCAAGGCGGGCAACTGAAGGGGGCAGACCCATCCAAGTAAATATCGTGTATATATCTTTAATACTATAATAATGATCTTATTATTGACTATTTCAGGGTAACAGGAGAATAAAAAAACCGTGGAATAATGTTCATTTTTTAAAAAAAAAAGCAATTTTTTCGTGCATGAACGTGC
>PPOP03000054.1:0-62112 GCA_003708535.3 Kazachstania bromeliacearum | reverse complement strand
TAGCGAAGATAAATCTTCATTGATAGCAACATCATTGGTAACCGGAGTAGCGACCATAGCAGGAGCAGCAGTAAAAGCAGAAGCAGTAGCGGTAGTAGTAGTAGTAGAACTTTCATTATTAACAACATTGTTATCTACTGTGGTGGAAACTTCACTTGGTTGAGACACTATGTCAACTAGTGGAGTCGAGTTTGAACTATGAATCATCGTACTGTTTTCATATCTACCGCGTGTAAATGGTTTACCGATAGTTAAAGTGGTTGTATAAATTTCTAGAGTACCTCCATTAGTCTTTGGGTAATAAGAAATAACATCGGTTTCAATATAATTGTAAGGATTGGTGACAATTGTGGTGTAGGCAGGAGGAATCACAACAGTAATAGTGGTGGAACCGGTAACTGGGGTATTCTTGACTGTAGTAGGGAAGTAGGAAATGATATCGATGTCAATTTCTCCATTAGGTAAGGTGGTGGTGATGGTGGTGGCAGGTGGTACCCCTGCAACGTAAGTGGTGGTATGAACTTCTAGATCAGAAGCGTTGGTAGTTGGATAATACGAAATAATATCAATGTCTACTTCGCCATTGATTAAGGTGGTAGTGGTGGTGTAAGCAGGAGGAACCACAATAGTGGCTGTGGTGGTACCAGTAACTGGGGTATCGCTGTCTGTGCTTGGGAAGTAGGAAATAACTTTGATGTCGATTTCACCGTTAGGTAAAGTAGTGGTGGTGGTGGTGACAGGTGGAATACCTTGAACATAGGTTACAGTACCCACTTCTAGAATTAAGTCATTGGTTGTAGGATAGTAAGATATAATGTCGATGTCGACTTCGCCGTTGGTTAACGTAGTGGTAGTAGTCGTGACAGGTGGCAATATAAATGTAGAAGTGGTGGCGTCAGTAACTAAAGTTGTGCCACTAATACTGGGGAAATAAGATATCACCTCCGTTTCGAGTTTGCCACTCTTATCTTTAGTTGTGATAGTAGTAGCAGGGGGACCTGAATAAGTAGATAGTTTATAATCAACTGGGCAGTTTAGATTTAGTGGATCTCCAACAAAAAATGTAAAATCATATCCATCACCATCGTGTGAAGTACTACCAAACAACGATTTAAGTCCACACCCAATAAAAGCTATATTAGGTACGGCAAATGTTCCATTTTTTGCCAAATTAAAAATACCGTTATCTGCTAAATCTAGATCCATAAACATGGCATTATCCATAAATTTTGATGGTACATACTTTAACCGAATATATGTCACTGTATCAAGAAGTGGGGCATATAACATATTAATTACTTGTTTGTTCACAATAAGTCCACTTTTAGATAAATTGAATTTCTGATCTTCAATTGCCTCGGTATTCAATATTATACTATTTAGAGTACTTTTAATTTCCCCTGATCCTGTTATTGGTGCATCGAATATAATCCCACCAAGGTAATCAGATTCTGGGTATTGATGGTGCTTGAATGTAATTGGTAAAGAACCTTTAGTAGTTATAGTACCAGTATTTTTCACACTAGATCCACTATCACCAATATGTAAAAATGATTGGACTTGGGACAAGTTAATAGTACCAGAGTTCACAAACTTGCCAGTAGATGATAAGGTACCGTTTTGAATAGCAGAGTCCATTGAGTTGTATCCAAAGGTACCACTATTTTCAAAATTCTTTGGTGTAATTAGAACAGAAGTATCATCAGTGGGGTTAGCATTAGTAATTTCAATATCACCTGTGTTGGTTAGAGTAGCAGTACTTGCAACTTTTAACGTAGAGATACCAATATTAGTGTCACCTGTAATGACTAAAGTACCTTCCACGTCGATGTCGCCGTTGAAGAGATAGGATGACCCACCTGAGAGGACCAGAGTCTTTCCCGACTCCACCGTGATGGGTTCATTAAATATTTGGTCACCAGAAAGTGTGGTGTCCGCGCCAACGTCCAGAGCAGCAGCAGCCTGGAGCAAATTGAAACATAGAAACAATCTTAATATTATCTTTTTCATTGATTAATTCAATAATATTTTATTCTATGAAATATTGGAAAAAAGTTAAGGACAGTTAACAAAAACAGGAAGGACACTAAAATCATACTCTTAAATAAGGATGGGATGTAGACTCAGAACAAATATGGTACAACCGATAAAATTTCGTTTCTAAATTTCGTTAGTTGATGTAAAAATAGACTGATCAAGCCACGTTATAATTAGTAAATATCTAACTGCATAGTTGGTTTCAGAAAGAGAATGTTAGCAGGAAAATCATTTGAAATACAAGGAATTGATTCTGCTTCAATTTAATGTTAAATGAAAGTCGATAATTCTAAATTGGTGTGGATAATAATGTAAAGCTTAAAATCTTCAAAGTCGCATTAGGTGAGTCTAGAGAATATGCGTAGACAAATCTGGTAATTAATCTCGAAAGTTCGAGAATGTAATACATTGAAATTATTCTACATCCTTTTTTCCATTTGATAGAAAACTATGAAGAATGGCATCACGGTTCTCTATAACGAATTGTTAATTGAATAGTAATAAAACATGGTATATGCATGAATATATTCCTGAAGAATAGTTTAATTAAACGTTTAAAAAACCAAAAATAATGAAAGTTCCAATGAAAACGCAGTACATAGATAATTGTTAATTTGGTTTTGTTCAAATTGGCCAGGCCAACAGGAAGAATGTATTAAAACCGGTAAATCATTAGAATTTTTGCAAAGTCTTTAAAATTCAATTAACAAAGAAATTCAGCACGTATCGCAAAAGTCACCCCATTATGAAACGTGAATCGCCCTTGTAAAATATTTCAATTCCGGTAAATCTTGCTAAGTTTACAAATTTTCAACACAAGGTGTTGAAAATTTTTCCATAATAAGCAGCAAGAAAGTAATAACATTTTGGTTACGTTAACAATACATCTGTACATGTCCATATTAGGAAGTGGGTTTTGTTTTTCATATGAATGGGTTTCTTAAAAGCGGCGATTTCCTAATGGGGAAATTAGAACTACCATCCGATTTTCTACATTCATTAACTGCAGTGAAATTGCCGCACAACTTTATTGCTCATATTGAAAAAAGAAACAAGCGGAATGGGCAAGTCTCAAGATAAGTTTCAAAAGATCCGCACCCCCGTATAGTATGCAGTCGGTACATGATACCAGCCCCATTTGAGAGGGGGCTTACCATGAAAATCCCACAGATAACTTTAAATCACTCTATTATATTTGTATTGTTCAGAAATTTGAAAAATAACTTAAATAAACCGGACCATCAACAAAATTACATCGCAGTTTCCCGGGAACAGCCCAATTCGGAATGTTATACCACGCGAATATTTCAGGAAGTAAGTTTCTCCTCTTCGTCCATTCACAGAGAACAATAGAATCTATACACTCTATGTCCACCTAAAAAAATGAAATTGCAATTTTTTTGAGTGTTATGATTCTCTCTCTGTAGTCGCTTTAAAGTTAAAGAAACGAGAGAAGGATTTTCTCTCTGTATTCGCTTTAAAGTTAAAGTAACGAGAGGAGGATTCGCACGCCAATATCGGAATTAGATTCTCAGTTTGAGCGAATGAGTATGTTGTAAGGGGTTTAATAACCGAAGTGAGGTTGTTTTACTGTTGTTACTGAAAAAACTTAGTTTGTAAGTTTGTATTTTGGTAGTAGTAATGATTTCTCAAATCTACCTCTAGAGATTCTTGAAAAGTACGAAAATCATTTAATAATCAAAGAATTGGTTAACAATCTATCTTGTTATGTGTTATCATCAACATACGAACTTCGTAAATTTCTCATACTGTGTAGAGGATGATATTTCACTTATTTAACTGTATTAAGATCTATCATTTATAATCTTAACAACCCATATTTTTTAGTGTATACTCTCCAGGAGAAAATGTTGAACAAATATATTCTAACACTTATACATGGTGTCGAATAGAATGTATGGGGAATATGAATCTGAACCAAGTTGTAACAACCCAAAGAGACGTCATTTATGGTATTCATATAATACAATTAGGATCAACTCGATATTTTAGTCGAATAGAAGAAGTTTGACTAACACAATTGGAGTAGTTGACTTTCTAGGCATAATAGTCTCAAGTTTACAGTAAAGATACTATTAGATATGATTTTTTTATCCGTTCTTAGTAACATATGTGTCCAATAATTGAAATAAAATTACGTTGGGAAACATTCTATAATATCATGAGCCACAATGAGTTGAGCTTAAAATTTCAGCATAAATTACTTTCATACATCAAGATATTACTAGTGGTAGTAATGAACCAGATATAAAAAGTTGCATTTACTCTCTATTGTCATATATGTAGATACCATGCATTTTCTTTAGGAAATTCTCTATTTTTTTATTCCAAACAAAAACTACTATTCTATCAGTTACTCCTTATTAGAATGAGAATTGAACATAGATATATATTGCTGGATAGATCATCATGTATTGGAATCGAGTGTGTCTGCAATTTTCTTCATTACTAAGATAGCATTTTCAAAGATAGTACTAGTTTGATAGCATCCTTGAATCTTCTATTTTCATTGAGAGAGGATGGTTTTAGGTTTATGTTCAATAAAAGAAGCATTTAGAACACTTCTAATTATTAAGTTGAAATGTGTTTGAAGGTTTGTCATCAGTACAGAATACGTTGTTACACATTGTAGAAACAAAAGTTATTAGAAGTGAATTAATTTAATAGGAGTTGACATTTCCACTACCAAAAAGGGTTACGGCAGCAAAATGAAAATGAGATGTAGCAAATGGTACAACAATGAAGTATATTAAAGGATTAGATTTTCATCTATTAAGATAAAGATAATACAGAAAAATACTTTCAGTTCTGCTTTAGCGTTGTTATTTTACCACGATAAATTACTAAACAGATCGGTACATTAGATTAAGCTATTTCTGGAATGACAGTAAAGTCCATATCTATCTAACTCAAGTGTTATTAGAAACAACTTTTAATTAACCGTTCTAAGTTTACATTAATGTGCAGTTAATGGATAAATAGAACAAAATAAATTGAGTAATATCAAAAGAGTGCCAGAATACAATCAGGAATCTTAATACCAGAGCAGGCAGGAATATCAGTAGACGTGTCCATCAGAAAATAGAGAATGACGTTGTTATTGTAATATCTCCCACTGATCCGATGAAAGCAACATTCTTCATTTCTTTCTAATCAAGTTATTTCATTGAAAGATGCCCTGTACTGTAAGAACAATATTCCATATTTAAATCATGTGCATGTGTCTTTTCTGGAAGCAGTATAGAATACTGCAGTAAAACTTCGAATGGTTAATTAAATACTTTATCCTTTATATGATGGGTTTGCTTCAATTTCACAATCATTGTGGCAACTTTAGAGCACTACATGCTTAAAATATTAACCATTAAAAGAGAAGAATCCATTAAATAAAAAAGCTCGATGTCTTGGGATTCTTAGATAATTCAAATATCTTTTTGAGTCAAACAGTGATATGTTGGTTCGTTCATGTTAGTGTCATTGATTCTGTTTTTGAAAGACCGAAGAGAGTAGGCAATTGACATTATTTTTAAATCGATGTCAAAAGATGAATCATCGAATCATTAAACCATTTCTGGCAAAGTTCAGTTAGTAACAAAGTCACACATTTCCCCAAATGCCTTCAATGTTAAGAGTACAGCTTTATTAGAGCAATGGTTATATGAACTATATCAGAAAACATTTTAAGTTAGGTAATTTTAATGTTTTCCATTGAATGTAACATATATCTATTCTGGTCTCACTGTAAGGCTTTAATTTACCCTATTGAGCATGGATTTACTCTAATTTTGGTATACATTACACTATATTTTGGTGGAGTAAATTAGAATATGGTAATATGCTCAGCAACAGTCTATCCATAAAATTTTGTATTTGATGCATTAATAATCAAATATCAATTTCCATAATACAGTTTCAACAAAATCTCCATCATATTTCAATAAAAATAGTGTAATTGGAATAGGATAATCATCAGACCAACACTTAAATTTGTCTTCAGTTCAACAAAAAATTCTCAAATCACTTACAATAACAAAAGATATAGCCAATAATATCGCCAGTAGAAACCAGGTATTTTGAGTACTAATTGGATGTAAGTTATCTCTCGAGATTTACAAGTAGAGAAACTATATCATTAGTGGTTTATATCTCTAAATTAGGGCATTTGTGTATGAAAAAAAAAGTTGCTTACAGTAACATCAAAAAACGGTTCTAACGCTATCAATCACAACCAGTCACCAAAGGTAGTCATTATCTCGTTATTAGACTCAGGAAGTTAAAGTGTTTGTTTATGGAACGTGTAAAAACAATCTAAAAGATTCGGTTAAACAATATACTTATAATTCCTTTTTGGCGTGATTAAAAAAAAGCATGCCAAGTAAGAGTGTAAATGGCATATATACAATCAATGGTTGAAGTCCCTAAAGCAATTGTGAGGAATGAACGGGTTTCAAGGGCTTGTAACAATCTTTCTTCCTTTCTTCCTGCTGTTCACCTGATGTCCAACATTCCGCAGATCCCTGGGCGATCGAGACATCGCTACATACGAAGATCCCAAATTGGGAAACTGTGATTAAATCATCTGTGATGCAAATAGTAAACAACAGTATAGTAACCACAAATAATACACAGTATTAGTAGTGGTTTAATGTTTACTCTGCATTTATTCGATCTTTGAAAATAGTTAGAAAACAGACTAAATATAGGTTTGTTTCTGTATTTAATGTATCCCGTTGTCTTAATTTTTACGGTAACACAAATGTTTCATCTTAAATGGAATAGCATGGGACCTTTTGTGCACATATTCACGTTATAAAATGTTTTCAATAACTGGATATAAAATACAAGAAAGAGTATATTAAATAGATAAGACAAAAAAAAGTAGAAGATCTCAAATATATAACTATTAAATAAGTGTTCCATTGGACACCACTGAATATCCCATTTATAATTTCTACTTTATCTTATGCGATTGTCTTTACATAGGACTTTCAATACAACTTTAAGAGAAATATTGAAAAATTAAATTAAATACGGTCTCATTTAAAAGCAATAATCTTTAAGTAGTCTTTGATTAACCTTTTAAAACCATACCATCATTATCTAAAAACTAACTAATTAATATACTCTTTCCACAAAGATTTTTCTACCTATTTCAGACAATGTCAGCAAAGCACTGTTCCTTCAATAATGGAAAATCTTACATTACCAAGTTATTACGGAGGTGGGATATATTGGTGATTGATAAACTCATTACAGGGAATGGCTTAATTGAACATAATATTTACCTATGTTTGTATTAAACATATTGATCAATTTAATTACAATATCTAATGTACAAGTAATTATTATTCAACAGAAAAATCTAACGGTGCAGAGTATAGGTCTTGGTATAAGTTAAAACTTCTTGGAAGATAAAAGAAGATAATTAAGTAACAATAGCATAAATTTTGTAATATCGAGAATGACAGTTTATATTATTACCAATCTTGGATAATCTGGTGAATATCTTCCAAGAATGGTATGCTTCACCAATTACAAACGTACATTTTTCATCCATATCAAATTTCTCCTCTAATGTTTGTTACCTGTAATAGGAGTGTCACTGGGGACATGCACTAAAATTTGTTGATAACAATTTAAAATCCAATATCAAATAAACAAGTAAAAGTTTCATCGTTGTTGTTGTTTGCTGATGAAATTTGAACTTAAACAATCAAAAGATAATCTTCAGAGAGTTATAGCAAGAAGTTATATATACTTAAATTTTATCGTCCAAATTTTTATTATTTTCATATATACCATGAATATCAACTAGTTAATAAAAGACTTGAATACCCTCATACCCGTTGAAATCATATTAGGGCATAATTGATACAATCGGTGACCGATTCTTTGAAAAAACGTAGACAATAAAGATCTTGATCAAAAATTTAAGTTTTCCATAATGTGGTTTTTTGATTACAGCTTTGTCATGAGAATCTCAAAGATGAAAACGGCACAGAAACACTCGTGGGAACACGAAGAAACGGCCGTACAAATAAGGAATCCCTTCAGCTTTGCCCGAGAGAAAACAAGCACGAAATACTTCTGCGGGAATTAAAACCCTGAGGGACAACAGTTTTGGGGAACGAAGCAGGCTACTGATATTCTGAGGTACGTGTTGACTGTTACTAAAAAATTTCTTTTGTTTTCTTTTCTATTGTTTTCAGTTTATTGGTAGTCTTTTGTTAATCTACAACAAATTATTTATGGTGGTGTTTTTGCTACTCGTGTTCTCATTTTTACCTTTTTGTGGTCATTAATAATTTCACAGCGCTCATATTAGTGCATTACAGCTAATCTCTTTTGTAAAGATTTTTTATTTTCTTTTGAATTTCATGGTGCGATACGTATTTGAAGCTTTTTTTATAATATCATTTTATTAATTATTCAAACAGCCAGTTTATGCTTATCTAAACAAATTGTATCTTTAAGATTTGTATCACTTTCATACAGCTCTTAGAACATACAAATGACATATATCCACTCATTTAAATGAACAAATAAAAATGTTTTCAAACAAGACATTAATTATTGAAACCTTACTATTACTGAGTATCAGCGCCGTCATAAAAGCAACAAATCAGTGATGATATCAGAGACGTGTTCAACCTTCAACTAGAATTCTTCAGGACATTCCATATTGCTCTATGAATAGCACGTTACCATGTCTTTCTATTTATAAAAATATTATTATTCCTTTCTGTGTTGTTGAAGGATATAACATGAACAATAATTACATTAATTGAACATAATGATTTAGTTTGATTGTATTTAATTTACATAATATACTGGTTGGTTATTTTAAACTATATTATATACAAATAATTATTATACAAAACAGAAAAACACAATATGTAAAATAGTGGTTTTTGTATATCACTTAAATCTTCGAAAAAGATCGAAACGAGTAATTAGCTAACGCTAAGTTATTTTTCTCCTAATAAGTTATTTTTAGTCTTTTAAGTTATCTTTAGACTTATGATTTTGTTTTAGGATAGGTGCTGAGCACATTCCAACAGATACACTTAACATCTAACGAGCTTATGATTTCCGATACCACTATTGAAGGCAACTCCCATTTTAATAATTGGTTAAAACAAGATGAGTTGAAGAAAACTACAGAAATACAAAAGTTCAAAAACTATTGCAAACTTAAAAAGTCTAACATGACAGAGAAGTGGCTCGTAACTGATATCGATTATTTACCATGGAATTAGTTAGTAATTAAAATTGGTTTCTAACAAAGCCCAAACTATTGCTCTTGGATCATTTATCATAAACACATTCATCATTTGATGATTTTATCAATATAACCTTAACTGGGAGATAACCATTGCATCAATTCCCCATGTAATGGCGAGGGTAGCAAAAATATATTAGAGTTACAGAAGGGTTTGATTAGAATAAAAAACCGCTTACGATGAAAACGTCAAAGGACATGTTATCACAATGGCCACTAATGTTTCAAAATTCTGATATTGTTGAAAGATGTTCATCAGATTATCTTAGATAGGTAAATCTTCTCTCCAATCGATTTAATTGCTCTAAAGTGCTCATCAATCATAAGCATAGATCATTTCAAATAGAAATACTCATCTTCCCTCTTTTCCAAATCAGTTTCGACAAATGATGGAATATCTTCTCCTTTAGCAGCATCATAAAGAATAATGCCATTGTCCAAAAGCGTGATTTTTCTCATTTGTCTTATAGTAATACAATACGACAAACGTTCATAGCCCATATATAACGCCAAAATTCAGACTGACTATATACCCAGTCTTAAACCTTAGAGATTCTGCGGTTTTTCAAGCTAAAGTAGGAATCCAGGCATTTGTAGATTGTGAAATAGAATAAATCGCAATCCAAGAAATGGATTTCACTTGAGGATTGAATCTTAAGAAATCATTTATAAATGACCAAAGACACGGAGAAGCAGCCACACTGAAATAAGTAGTTAAAAAGGCAAACCATTTAGCTCTAGACGTGACATTCCATCTAACCAAGATAGCACACGACACAGTATTCATAATAGCACAGAAGACCATGAAGATCCATTTACAACGGGACATATCAGCACCAAAAGCACAAGTAAAAACAAATACAAACCCTAAGCAAGCTGGTAAGATATTCAAATTGTTAACTTGTAAAATAGAATATTTTGTGTTTGATTTCAACCATAACGCGTAAGCTCCGCTGTCTGCTGTCATATTGTTCCAAGAACAAAGATCAAAGATGCAAAGAACCCAAAATGTTGGTTTAAATAACACCACTCTCCACACTTTAAATTTCCAAAGTGGTTTTAATTTTGATTTATCCACATCATCAGAAATTCTATTTCTTTTATTTCTCAATCTAGAAATTCTTATCTCTTCATCTGTTAAAAACAGCGAATAGTATTTTGATAGAATACCGGGAATGACAAAGAATCCTAAAATGCCTATAGGTAACGAAATAGCTATAGCATCAATTAAGAACATTCATCTCCAACCTGCCAACCCATTTATACCATCCAAACTTTTATGAATTCTACCTTGTAAAAGACCTGATGTGATACTACCCAATAGGTTACCAAAGAAAACCAAAGCGACTCTGGAACTGATTTCTTCATGTGCATACCAACAACAACATATAATGTATTGTGTTGCAGGATAATAGGCTGCTCCAAATGCATTCAAGATAAATCTGTAACCTTGTAATTCTGATAATGTCTTGGCCCTGTAACAAGCAAAAGTGAACCAAGTCCATCCCATATTCATAACGGGTAGGATAATATGAGAAGGAAATCTAGGCAAAAGATACATGAATGGTAATTGGAACACAATGAAACCTATATTGGAGATAGTGGAAGTGTAAACATAATCATTACCCTTCATTTTCATATCTTCCTTCATGTTTGACACATAAGCATTAGTATAATTGTAGACATCAATGGAATTGGACCAGACAAACATAACGAAATAAAATGCGATCATAATATCCAATTTGTACAATAATTTTCGTTCAGCTTTATTCTTAGTTAAATGATTTAGATATAAGAATTCGTACAAAGAACGAGACTGTCTATACTGTTTGTTAAGACGGTATTCGTATTCATCGAAAACCTTCCACCATGGGCGATGTGATTCATCTCTCAACTCATATGGAATCTCCTTTCTCATTTGATTGTATCCCATACTTTAAGTTCTTCGGCATCAGAAGAGATTTTATATGACTCTGAATGGCTGGAGCTTTTCTGGTAAACTATAATATCTTCATCTTCATTGACGGAAGACACAACATCATATTGTTCTGCGTCTTCAGGTAATTCTCTCAAATGAGGTATCAATGCTTTCCAATAAAACATGTTGTTGTTATATTATATTTGTGAGGAGGGTATTGAAAACGGCTTTCATGAAGCAAAAATGAGGTCCTTTATATATCAAATATTTGAGAATCCATTAGCCAGATCTCTAATATAATGCAATATTTGACTCAATACAGTAAGGAAAATTAAAATACGATTAAGTACCATGGGCATTTTATTTTCATCGAATTTTTATTGTAAGAAAATTCTAAGAGATTTCAAGTTTTAGGAAATATTTAGTCGCCAATTGCTGATTCATTACCTAATTCGGTAAAATCACAAGCCAAATTTAAGTTAATGACACAATATATCGGAATAACATTTAAAAGTTGACTATTTTAGTCATATAGTGAATGATATACACATTCCATGTGAAAGTTATAGAGTTACTGTGAGGTAATGTAAAAGAACTGAAGTGCGAGTCAAAATATGGAGAATTTTTCATAACTTTTTATTGAAGTATCACGTTAAAGTAATTTTTAAAGCTCTGATGCACTATTCTACTCTCTAGATTCAATTATCCAGGTCTCTTTGAGGTCACATCAAAATAGGGTGAAGCCATTAAATTAAATCTGGTTTTAATTATTTCATTAAATACTTACTCTGAATTCATTTGATTGTTCCTCTTCCTAATCACACCATTAATTAAACAAACATTTCCACAATATTACATCAGAAATCATATGTAAAATTATTATTGAGATCAATCATTGAATCGTAATTAGGGGATTTATATTCAGAAACATAAAGTGAGTGGGTACTTGTTTGTTAGAAATAACCAAGGAGTGTTTTAAAAGTTTCGTGGGCTTCCTTGTTTGGTTGTGATTTCTGGATCGTTTAAGCATTTTATATCTCATAATTTTAGCCAAGACATTTACTTCCACAGGAGTATCATCTGAGTGTCTCCTAGTAAGTTTTACAAACTTCATGTATATGATATTAGTATACCTTTTTACAATTAAATAATAAATGTTAATCAATGATTGTCTTATCACCTACTGTCATTCGATGTTAACTTCAAATAACTGTGTATCAGTTCAAACAAAAAATTTGAGACCTTGTGGGATTCATCATCAGTGACAAAAAGACTTTGAAATCTTTTTTATATCATTATCAGTGTAATTCTATCTCGATCTCTGTACTTGCAATTACGGAGTTACTGTGAACAATCCTAGCATATTCAAATTATAACATATGTTGAAAAGCATTCGTTGTGTTTCAAAAAAGTTCATTCCAGTAGTCACATTTGAGAAAAATAAGAGGGAAAACCGCAATTTTTTGTGAGTAATCGACTGCTTGATTCTTAGTATGAGTTGATCATTTCTTCTGGGCATCAATTTACATGTGCTTGGATATTGTTTCAAATGAACTGAATTTCAATAGTAAATCTTCGCAAATATCTTATTATTATCGTTCAATATGATTATCAACTTCTATTTACTATGAAAAAAAAATATATCGACTCATCAAAACATCGACAAATTCACTTATATAAAAGTAACTAACAAACAAGTTGTGGCTCTGTTACAATTGTGATGGCCAAGTCAAGGAAATCATCGGCGACTAGGAAGATTATTTGGTCCTCTGTATTGAGTGTGGTCGTTCTGTTCTTGCTTATCAGAGTGATCAATAATTCCAAAGCTTCAGATTTACAAAATTTATTGCAAAATTTACCAAAGGAAATCACTCAAAGTATAAACACAGCGGCCTCTAATCACAAAGATGATGCAGATCTTATTTCCAAGTTTGAAAAAATTACAGAAGAGATTAAGAAGAAACAAGATGATCAAACAAAACAATTTGATAGACAACGTCGTGTATTGGAGAGAAAGATTAAAGAGTTGAAAAAATTACCAGAAGATGCTACTTTACGTGAAAGATTGGCTTACACATTTGAATATAACAGTAGAAGTAGATTTCCAGCATTTATTTGGCAAACATGGGAAGATGAATCTTCTTCACCAACTTTTATGGATGATTTAGCTGCTAAAAAGGCTAGTTGGGATGAGAAAAATCCTGGATTTGTTCACGAAATATTCACTGAAGATATTGTCGATTCATTAGTTCGTCATTATTATGCTGCTATTCCAGAAGTGTTAGAAGCCTATAATGCATTACCTACTAAAATCTTGAAAGTCGATTTTTTCAAGTATTTAATTCTTTTGGCACGCGGTGGTCTTTATGCTGATATGGACACTGTGCCATTACAACCAATTCCAAATTGGATTCCTGAACACATTGAACCTAAAAAAATTGGTTTAATAATTGGGATAGAACATGACGCTCAAAATTCTAATTGGAAATCTGATTATGTGAGAAGATTACAATTTGGTTCTTGGGTAATACAGGCCAAACCAGGGCACCCAATTGTTAGAGAGATTGTTGCTCAAATTACTGAAACGACTTTAAAAAGAAAGAATAAAGGTGAATTAAACTTAAATTTCAGAAATGATTTCAATATTATGACATGGACTGGGTCTGCCGTTTGGACTGATGTGATCTTTACTTATTTCAATGACTATTTAAGAAGTGGTTTAACAAAAAAAATTACATGGAAAGAATTTCATAATTTAGAAGTACCAAAATTATTAAGTGATATATTAGTGTTCCCTGAATTTTCATTTAAAGCTCCAGAAAATTTTGTCAACAATGATCCTAATAAATATTTATATTTCGTCACACATGAAGCTGCCAAATTTTGGAAGACTATCCCAACTGTTGAAGAAAATCCCTTGGCCCCAGTTGCTAAAAACTGATAGATGTTAAATATCAATGACATTCAAAAGTTGAAAATATGTAACGTAGATATTAATCATATAACGTTAAAATAAGTGAATAATTTTTTTTTATATGCGAATATATATTTCGAATTTAAAAGTGCAACCAGTAGATAATATAAATAGTAACAATTTGAGCAGAGTGGCTCAAGAAATCCAATAGTCTTCTTCTTTAGTATATACAGAATATTATATTTAATGGCCTCCACCACCAATTTCAATTGTGGGTCCACAACCTAATTGTTTTTTCAAACTACCATATATAGCAAATTGTAATGATGTTAATGTACCAACCATAACCAAACGAGTAGGTAAACCAGCAAATGAGCCAAAAAATCCTAACTGTTTAGCTAATTGGGCTAATAAACCAACAGTAGATTGGCCTGGAGCTTTCTTAGTCTTATTAACCTTTGATAATAATGTGTCTGCAGGTTGTGAAACAAGAGCTGCTGCAAACCCAGCAGTTAAACCTGATACTAAATTGACACCAGTGATAGCTGCACTAGACAAATTTTCTTTGGCGCCAAGTAATTTATAATAAACTTCTGAAGCACGTTCAAAGACTAAAAATTTGGCAATATTGTACGGAATTTGTTTGAAAAGAATTGGTGTAAATCCACTGTAAAAGGATGCAACACCTTCTTCCTTTAAAATTCTGGAAAACCCACCAACAAGACCATTAGCAAAATTTGGTTGTGAGACTAATCTAATTCTAGTTGCTTCCAAGGGACATAAAGCAATATCGGCGAAAAATTCAGCAGTGGCAGCAGACCCCATATAAACAGTGTTTTTAAAATTGACTGCATTGTCATAGCCCATAGTATCAATAAATAATTTCTTAAACACTTCATAACCCCCAAATTTGAAAGCACCTTGAATGGAGTAACCTAATAAAGTTGGACCAAACCCGGTCAATAGGGCACTAGCACCTTCATTTTTAATGATTTGTTTAAAAGATGATACCATACCTTTATTATAAACGGTAGGTTCCAATTGGATTCTAGTTTTGACCACATCAATTGGTACTAAAGAACTGTGGGTGGTACCACAACCGATGGCGCCTGCTAATGCAAATTTAAGGTAGTCAGAAGCAGCATAATTTGGGATATTTTCGGCCATTATCAAAGTATTCTGCAAAGTATAGTGTTGTTATAAAGAAGATATCGATTTACTTGTCAAACACTTCAATTCAATTGACGTTTATGTTCGAGAGACAACCTATTTTTGAAATATCTTCGCCTTATATATTTTCGTTATTTTTTTTATCCGGAAATATAAAATCTTAGTTGTGATTGGGCAATAAAATAAAATACGTTAAAAGAGGTAAATTTAAAGATGAAAGTTATTCAGTAATATAAAGAATGTAATATAGTATATAATAATGTAGATGTAAGTAAAACTATTTGAGTTTTAGAAACGAAGAAAATATTTATCTCATAAAATCTATAACAATAAAGCAGCGGCAGCGAAGATACCGGCACCGGCACCGACAACGTTCTTCAAACCAGCGTTAACAGTTTGTTGCTTAATGGAAGCACTGGAAGAGGCCTTAGATTGAACTTGAGCGACAGTGGCTGGAGTAGAAGTGGCAACAGTGGTCTTGGTAACTGGAGCAGCAGAAGAAGAAGCAGCGGCACTCTTCTTGGAGTGACAGACTTCGTCACAGACAGTAGAAATAACAGTAGATTCATTCTTTTCAGTGACAGTCTTGGAAGCGGCAGCACTCTTCTTGGAGTGACAAACTTCGTCACAGACAGTAGAAGTAACAACGGAGGTTTCAGCTACAGTAGTGGAAGATTCAGATGGACAACTGGTGATGGTGGTGGTTTCAGAGTGTAAGTCAGTGGTGGTGTACACGTAAGTGTAAACGTTACCAGCAGCATCAGTAGAAGTGGTGGTTTGACCGGCAGCAGCGGTAGTAGAGTTAGAGTAACCAGCAGCGGCGGTAGTAGAGTTAGAATAACCAGCGGCAGCGGTAGTAGCAGCGGCAGCGGCATCAGCAGTTGGCTTAGCAGCATCAGCAGTTGGCTTAGCAGCATCAGCAGTTGGCTTAGCAGCATCAGCAGTTGGCTTAGCAGCATCGGCAGTTGGCTTAGCAGCATCAGCAGTTGGCTTAGCAGCATCGGCAGTTGGCTTAGCAGCAGCAGAAGTTGCTTCGACAGCTTGGATAGTGGCAGCAATTTCAGCAGATAAACCACTAGTGTACCATGGAACATGAGAAATCATTTCCATTAAAACTGGGACATCTAATTCAGTGAACATGGTAGTGTAAGAGTCATCAGTGGCAGCTGCGGCAGCCCCGTAAACTGAAATTAGATCGGTTTGTAATGGGTAACCAGAATCTGGGAACCAGTTGACATAGTCTTCGAAGTTAGCAATAACATCCTTCATAATGACAATTAATTCAGCATTTTGAGCAGGAGAGATGTTGTCAGTGGCAGAGACCATGGCAGCAGAAGTGGCCAAAACAGTAGCAGTGGAAAATTTCATTTTTAATTGATTGAATAAGCGAGTGTAATTAGTTTCTCTTCGAAGAAAGTGAAAATTAAAGAAAACACAAGAAACGTAATTGGGAAAATGCAGGTATCGTTATTCTTATATGAATTCAAACAACAACTGAAAATCTCATTCGTAAACAAACCATCCCATTGTCGCGTCCATACGCGCTATACGAATTTGAAAAAAGAAACAGAAAAAACGCGTTGACACAAGATCTTTCCTGTTTCCAGGAAACGAGTTCGTTTACGAGGAAAACTGCCCCGAAAGAGATTCGAGAAAAAACCGTTTCTGAAAATGGAAAATAATCTACAAATTGTTTGTTTACCCACTTTGCCAAGGCATTTTTTTGCTGAAGATGGGCAAAAGAGTATGTGTGGGGTGGTGGGTAGTGGAAATTAATAAAGGTTGATGAGCTGGTTTAGGGCTTGCTAAATATGTGAAGTGTAGCCATTGTACTCTTACAACTTTTGATAATATTAAGATGTTTTTTTGTAGCTGCTAGATTCTTTAATTCTTAGTAAATTCAAAACACCCAAAGAAGATATACCATTTCATATAATTCTTACTCGTATGAACCCTTGTACATTCATTTAAATAAGCCTCTTTATCCTGAATGTATGACAATATTAATGTATATTTTCCGATCTGTCGTTTATTAAACGGCTTTAAAAAAGGGCGATTTCCTCAGAAGTCTGTGTATAAATTAAATTCTCACAAGAACCAATTGCAAAATCGGTGTTGCCTGGAAAGGAAATAGCCCTCTGTCTATTGTGGGGTTCAAACTAAGTTAATGCCTCTACAATGGAATAAACGAAAGAATTTCGAAAATTTCAAATATATATAAGCTATGGTTATTCAATTGTGACGATAATAGTGTCCATACTATTTTTAGTTATAATCCTAATTATCCAATAAAACTATTACATTCATTTTATATAATGGTTAAATTATCTACTACTTCAACTTTAGTTGCTTCTGCTTTAATTGGTGCTGCAAATGCCGCTACAGTGTCTCCAGATGATGGTATGGTCAAATACTACGAATTGAAAGCTTTAGCTGACGATATGATTGCTAACTCTGTTCAATACGCTTCATATGAATCTGTTAACCCAGGTGCTATTCCAACTGAATTTTCGGCCATTGTTTCACATTTAATTAATGCCTCTACCACTAGAGATCAAACATGGAAATTAGCAATCAACAGTTTAACTGCAACCATGAACGCAGAACAAATTAGTGCTATGCTTACTGCTTTACCATGGTACACTGAAAGAATTCAAAGTGAAATGAGTTCCGTATTATCTGCTCATAATTATGTTCTTGGTACTGCTACTACTACTCCAGCCAAATCTACTACTCCAGCTCCAGCTCCTGCCGCTAATGCTGCTGCCGCTGCTCCTGCTGCTGATGCAGACAATGATATCACTTATTTGCCTGCTGATGATGAAAGAATCTTAATGGGAGAAATGGCTGCTTACATTCATGATATTGCTGGACACGTAATGGAATATTTCAATTTTGGTGTTGCTAACCCAGACAAAGCTTTTACCCCAACTCAAGTGTTATCAGCTATGTTTGCATCTCATTATACTAATAATGATTTCACAACATGGTTTTCTGATCTTCCAGCTACTGAAATTCAAGCCATGGTTACTGGTGTACCATGGTACTCTACTAGATTAGTGCCAGCTATTGATGCTATTTTGGCCTCTGAACATTTAGCCATTGCTACCACTACAACAGATACCACCACTTCTACCACTTCCGTGAAATCCACTTCTACCACTTCCGTGAAGTCCTCTTCTACTTCCAAGAAGTCTTCTTCTACTTCCAAGAAATCTTCTACTACTTCCAAGAAGTCATCTTCTACTTCTAAGAAATCAACTTCTTCTTCCAAGAAATCAACATCTTCTACTGAAAAAACCACCTCTTCTTCTGCTGCTGCTTCTTCTAGTTCTTCTATTGCTACATCATCTACTTCCACCGCTGCTGGTAGAACCACTACTTCTACCGATGCCGCTGGTAACGTTTACACTTTTGTGTACACTACTACTGATTTACACACTAATACTACAACCATCACCAGTTGTCCACCAGAATCTTCCACCACTGTTGGTGTCACTGTCGATGAAACTTCTGTGATCACTTCTACTGTCTGTGACGAAGTTTGCCACTCTAAGAAGAGTGCTTCTTCAGCTGCTGCTGCTGGTAAGACTGTCACTGAAAAGAATGAATCTACTGTTATTTCTAGTGTCTGTGATGAAACTTGTCACTCCAAGAAGAGTGCCGCTGCTTCTTCAGCTTCAGCTGCCGCCGCTAAGACTTCTACTGTTGTCTCTTCTGTTCCAGTTGCTGACACCACTACTATTGTCTCTTCTGCTCCAGCCAATGTTGAAACTACTACAGTCATCTCTTCTGCTCCAGTTTCTAAGGCTGCTGTGGGTTCTTCTACTCCAGCCACTGTTGCTCAAGTTCAATCTAAGGCTTCTTCCAGTGCTTCCATTAAGCAACAAACCGTTAATGCTGCTTTAAAGAATGTTGCTGGTGTTGGTGCCGGTGTCATTGCTGCTGTTGCATTATTGTTATAGATTATGCCATTTTATATACATATATTTACTGTTTATGTGTTTCTATGTTAAACATGTGTTACGAATAGATAAATCCCCTCTTTATGATATTAAGTGTATTGTTGTTTTTTTGATATACAGAAACTTGAACGTCATCAAAAGTAACAAGATTTAAATTCACTCTTTAGTGCATTAAGAAAGCCTATTGTCTGGAATTTAGTGTCAATCACGTGTCCGAGTCAGCATACATGTTAATTACGAAATGGCAATCGTTTAATTTCTGACAAGACAAACTCCATAGTAAGAGTGGTAAATGTATTATCTCTCCGGGAAAGTATTAACTTTAAATTACTTCTAAACGAGTGAAAGATAGCATCTGACAGAGCCTTCGTCGTAAAATTCGTTCTACCACCTCTCATTACCCCGCCAAGAGACCCTCGTTTACCAAAAAAACAAATTTTTCCTGCAGCCAAACAAATTCCTCCCAAAAAAGGAAACGCAAGATCCCAAAAGCAACGACCGTTTGTGTATCAGGCAAAATCGCCTCTGCGCGCCCTTCTGTGCAGATCGCGCAAAACGGCAGGAAACCCGTGGCCCGGCCGTCCCAAAGGGGAAACCGGCAAGATTCCGGCCGGATCTAGACCCCACCAGCCCCGATCTCGTATACGAGCAGCAAAAAAACAAAAACGGGAAGGAAAACTTTTTTTCCTGCAGACAACTTCCTATTTGGGCAAGTGGCAAGCCGGATCTGGGGTCGGAAATTGTCCACTACAGAAACAGTGGTAGCTCGCGGGCAATTTATTGAGTGGTTTTACGAAGTTTTTTTTTCCTGCTCAGATACGAGAAATTCTGGTATGTAGGAACTTATATAAAGAAAACTATTTCAGAATGTTGCAAGAAATACTTAGTTATGGTCTCTTTTTTTCCTTTGTTATTTTAAAATAAACCAAACAAATCTATACTCTCGCTTATTATAAAATGAAGTTCTCTGTTGCTACCGTTTTGGCCGCTGCTGCCACTATTGCCTCCGCTGGTGAAGTTTCCCCAGTTGAAAATGCTGAATTATTGGTCATCATGAAGGATGTTATTGCCAACTTCAACAGTTACTACTCTTGGTTCACCTCCGCTGGTTACCCAATGCCAGACCACATCGCTCAAGTTTACTTGTCCGCTGCTACTTTCAAGGATGACTCCTTCACCACTTTGTTCACTGCTTTGAACGTTGAACAATTAGTCGGTATGGCCACTGCAGTCCCATGGTACTCTAGTTACTTGTCCGCTGACATTGCTTCCGCTTCTGCTGCCATTGCCGGTGACGCTGCTCCAGCTTCTTCTTCCTCTGCTGCTGCCTCTTCTTCCGCTGCCTCTTCTTCCGCTGCTTCCTCTGCTGCCGTTACTTCCTCCGCTGCTGTCACTTCTTCCGCTGCTGTTGCCGGTAACGCCACCACTGCTTACGAAACCACCACCAACTACTACTCTAACACCACCACCATCACTTCTTGTCCACCAACCTCTGCTACTTCTACCAAGAAGGTTTCTGAACAAACTGAAAACGGTGCTGCTAAGGCTGTTGCTGGTTTAGGTGCCGGTGCTTTGGCCGCTGCTGCTTTATTGTTATAAGTTTATTAAATATTTTATAAATATATTTGTTTACTAATTTAAATAACTTTTAATTCTACTAATGGGGTTCTTATCATAATCATAATATCTTTTATTCTTTATTAAATTTCAAACATTTGAAAATGATAAAATTAAAATTATATTCAATGAGAGAATCGTAATGTTGTTTTGAAAAATGTAGTCACAGAACTTGATGTGTGAAATAATTCAATTGTATTGACTTAAGTTAATGTATATAGAAATTAGAACAATATCAATAGGGTGTTGTTACAAAAAAAACATTGTACCATTAATATTAAAAGACAATTGATTATCCATAAATAACACTAAAGAAACAGATACGTTTAAAATTAAAAATAAACTTTATGGAACAATATTAATTAAAATCAAAGACTCTTGGTATTAATATAATTTATGAAAATTTGTAGATTCACCATTAACTCTTTGGTTTCTAGTATCGTAATACTTGTTTTAATCGTAAACATATTTGATGTTTTTATGCTTGTTATGAATGGTCGGTTATTTATTAAACGTGTGGTGTCCTTTGTATTAATTCCCTAAAATGTTGATCCAAATATGAGACCTTCCAATACAGGTATTCTGACTTGTCTGATCCTGTTTAACCTGATACCATTCCAGAATGGATTATCAAAAACTTCGTTGAGTACACTTCTTGAGAAATAAACTTGAAGAAACCATCCTTCAAATCATACTTTCCCTGATCAAAACATCTAAACGTTATTACGACTGTACAATTTTAGTTTTTCAATTTGACCACGATATTAAATATGGCAACCATTCCATTGCAACTATTTATCTATCAGAGGTTGTAAACTATGCTACTGTCTGTGACTTTTGTATTAAAATTGGTCTGCCTTGTTTGTATATTGCATTTCCTTTTTCTATTTTTCAAATATATATTTATTTAACGAAACACCCATTTTATTTTAACAAATTATAAATTGTACTAAATTTGAATATTGAAAGTTTTGAATTGAACTCAAAAAATGGATGTATCATTTAACAAACACTTAAGAGCAATTAACACAACATGGCCGAACTCGATATAGACGATGTATGGGGATCAGACTCTGAGGATATTGTTATCACCAAAGACACTGGTAAATTGAAAGACAGACATTATAAGAGAGGGTATCTCGATGGTATAGTCAATGCAAAAGAGGATAATCTTCAAAAGGGTTTCGACGAAGGGTTTCCCGTTGGTGCTCTTTTGGGACAGCAAGTCGGATTGATTTTAGGTACATTACAAGGTTTGGTTTTAATATATGGAACTGATGAACAATTAAATAAAGATTTTAATGCAATGAAATCGGAATTGAAAATTAACTCTGTCTTAAGCAAAAATGCCTTTGATTCTGATTACAATCTAATCAATAACTCTCATGAACTTGTGCAAAAATGGTGGGGTATCACCAAAAAATACTGTCAAACTTATAATGTTGACACATTAGATAATTATTCTTTATAGATAGATACTTATAAATATATATAAGATACAGACATATCATTCGCATGGAATTGTAATTTGTAACTTTATTTCTAATCACCAGAATGGGCACCAACCAACATAATGTTGAGATAAATTCTCAATGGACATTGCTTGTTTCAATAATTTATCAATTTGTTCTGGTACATTTAGCCCTTCAGCCCTTGGAATATCATTACCAGTTAATTTATCTGTAATTCTTTTCAAAACTAAAAGAGCTCTAGCATTTCTGAGTTCGATTTGTTGTTCACTTTCCATTATACTAGCCTCTTTCGTAGTTATCGTACCGTTTCTTAATAATTCACTTGGATTAACCAATGGGAATTGTATACCTGTTTCTTGTACAATCTTATCTGTGGGGAAATCAAACCCCCAGTGGATCAATGGATCCAAAGCAAAGGCTTCTAAGATTGCCATTAGTGATTCTTTATTATCTCTCAAAACTCTCATCACATTTTCACATGTAATACGGAAACTACCTTCAATCCCACTTACTTCCATGGCTTTGATTAACATTCTAGTTAATCTAAATGGAACCTTTTCTGGGAACTTCTCTCTTAAAATAGCAGCTTCAAAACAATCACCAAAATCGATATGTATAACTTTCCCAGTTATTCTATCTAACATTAAATTACTTGGATGACGATCCCCTAAACCTAAAATGTAGCCTGTTATAGACATTACTGCTAATGACCGTGTATACACTGATCTTCTATCCAACCATGATTCTGAGGATCTACTCTTTAGCCACAATACTTGTGCTAGATCTTCCCCCTTAGTGTTATTCATAGCGTATTGGAATACTTCAATTTTTTGTAACAATGTACAATTATCATAATCTGGCGCCATTTGACACATGACAAAATGCTCAATATTCAAGGGAACTTTATTCGCATCTCTATGATCTCTGATTAATACATGGAAAGTATCACTATTTGGAACCCAACCTAACAACCCTGATTTAGGTGATAATGGGACAGCAGGGTATCTTTGAATATCTAAATGTCTCTTAAAACATTCTGGATCATGTTCCAATAATGTATTCACTAGACCGAATAATTGCATAACCAAACTGTCTTGTCTGATATCTTCATGTCCCTTTAAAAGATAGTGATAATCTTTACCATCTTCACCTTTGACAGAGAATTTTCTAGGTCTCTGTTTTGATGAAATAACTGTTAATACTGGATCAAAATATGATATGGTGACCACTGGTTTTCCAACTGTGTAGTAACCAGGAACTGCTAGCTCCAAATCTCTTGCTTTGAGTAACTTTGGTGACACTTGTTGTAAATCCAATGTCTGTAATTGGGGAAGTTGTCTACCAATTCTACGGAATACATTATAGTAAATGTCCCAAGCTTGGTTCAAATTACTAATATCCTTAGAACGTTTATAATTTAATACCCATTCGTAAGCATCATTTAAATCCCGGCCAAAAGAGTTTTGAAAAGCCAATTCCCTGACCGTCTCGGGTTCACGTTTCAATAAATTTTGCAATGGTTCAAGAGTGTTAAACATCTTCTCCGTATTATTCTCACCAAAAAATTGTCTACTTGCATCTTCTAATCCTTCATACCATAATTCATGCCACAAGACAGCAACTCTAATTAATTCGTCACTGACCAGTTCTGCTTGTTCAACTAAAATAGTACTGTGCATTCTCATCTTCTCAATAATGGATAAAGCGGCCATTTGTCTAGATACAGACTCGGATTTAAATGCGACAATTAAAGGATTAACCATCACTTGTGGATGGGCTCTTGCCAAGTCGGATAATAACCCTAACAGTGATTTACTAACAACCTCATCAGGTTGATGAATACGAGATATTAATTGAGGAAGAACTTCAAGCCAGTTATCGATTTTGATTGAACTAAACCCAGAATTCATCGCTTCAGCGGCTTCAGGGATCCCACCAAACATAAACCATAGCGTCAATAATCTCAACATATCTTGTAATGAACTTGTTGAGGACAATGAAATCGAGTGGAAAAACCCTTTTATGGCAGGAACCACATGTCTATGGATCAGTTCTGGGGAATATGTCTTTCCTTCAATGTTTAGACTATCAGTTGTAATAATTTCATGTTCGTTCGGTTCACTGCACACTTGGAAGTTTTGAGTATTATCAGTATCTAATTTCTTTGAAGATGTGATTGAAGAAATAACATCAAAATTAGCCAAGGCCCAATTATGCCAAGCTTTGTACCATTTCTTGTCAAAATGAGTAGCAAGTAAAAATGAACCTAAAATTGCATCAGGATTTTCTTCTTGCCAGGATGGTTGTAAAGCAACTCTCCATTCACCTTGTTTCAAGAAGCAACGAGCAAGTAATTTAGTGTAGTCTTCAACGTCTGTTACAGAAGATGAGGGATTTTCAATAACATTTTGAGCTATCATATTGCTAGGATCTAGACCAAGGTCATGGGCCATTCTTGATGTAAATCCAATCAAATAACGCAAAGCTTCTTGTTGCGAACCAGTAGCCCACTTATACTTCAGTTGGGCATATACAACATGTGGAGACGCATTTAGAATAACAGATGGTGATGGTTCTGAACTACCTTCCAATAATATACTTAATGTCTTTTCAGCTAAGTTAAGTTTCCCTGATTTTCTGCATAAGTTGGCAAATTTAATCCAAATTTGTGTATCCTGTTTGGGTTTTACAACTAGAGATCGAACTTTTAATACCCTTTGCCATACATCGACATTTTTTTGACATCCAAGTAACCTCTTATTCCATGTGTTTCTTAATTTTACCCTTTTTTCAGAGTTTTGAGGTAATTTCTTGTAACAAATAATTTCTTCTAGTTCTGTTATCAATTGCGTTCTAACAACAACATTGTAAGCACGATTATAACTTTCATTCATCAATGCAGATATTTCGGTAGCTAATAAGTCTCTGGCATTAAGAATATGACTTTCAGCCTCCGAAAAATTATTTCTGTGTACACTTAAAACAGCACTAAAGAACTCTCTATCTGGAGATAAAGGCTTCATGACATTAATATAAAGTTCAAGCTTTTCCCATTCACCAAGACTCCATGCCGCACCAGCTGCCAGTGGGGCTATTAATTTTTGAGTATTATTATCAGAGACATCCCATCTTTCAGATGCAAGCTTTGAAAGATTGTCCCAGTCACTAAGAGCATGCAAAGATCTCATATGTCCAACGACAACTTCAGTTGATGTCTCACCTGCCTCTGCACGCTTTGTGTAAGCATGTAAAGCATCTTCCCAACGTTGTAATTTTTCATACCAAGTTTCTTGTAGTTGTAAATTATGATGCTTTTGGGCAAACTTTAAAATACCAACCGCAGCATCATTTTGATAAATTTGATTATTAATACTAATCAATGATTCAACAATGGTATTATCGATAGGTTCTTGAACAAATTTGGCTTCCTTGAAATGCAAAGCTTTAGCATATGCATGGCAACGCTCAGCGTATTCACCTAATGTTTGAGATGGGATCGGAAGTGGCTTATCTTCATGTTCCATAAATTCGACAAGATTTAGTAATGTCTGGTGGATTTCAGGTGGATTTTGAGGTGATGACAATGCAAGGCAAAGGAATTGGATTAAATCTTCTTGATATTGGGTATATAACTCTGTCCATATACTAGCAAATGCTGCATTAAAAAGCTCTCTTGCTAACGGAAAATATACGCTGGCAAGACCAGCACAAGCTCTTAAGGCCTGAGAAGGAGATTCTTTCAAAAGCTGGATAGATAATCTTTTGAGCCATTCTTGCCATTCTTCCTTAGTTCTTTGTTGACTACAATCCCATGTACTCCTTAGTAACGATTGGTTAATGACTAATTTTTTTGCATCTTGCTCTAATTCAGAGTTTTCATTTTCATTCTCTACATTATTAAACTCTTCGTCCAAAATTAATGATACAGGCAGAGGCTCATCATGGAGTATCTTGTTGACAAGTCGATCATAAATAGTATTCTGAATATTGTTCTTGATCAAAGTCTTGTTAATGATTGCAATATAAACAGTAAATTCACCCTTTAGTTGAAACAATAAAAGACTTAATGTATTCATTGTTAATCGAGAAAGTTCTGTATCATTAGAACTTAACAAACGTACAGATACATGTACAATTCTTGAAGACATGTTAGAAAGATTGATGTTTTTGGTTAGTTTACCTAAAGTAGTTATGGCTGCTTTCTTAACGGTATCAGATGAAAATTCTGCTAATTTAAGAATGGTGGGGATGATCAGATATGTGTATTCTTCCAAATTGTTTTCAAAAACAAGAAGACTATTCAGTATAGCAATAGTTACAACTTGATCCTTTGATTTATCATCTTCCAAAACATCTTGATAACTAGTTACGATCGATGGAACAAACCTTTTGAATTCACCCTTCAATGCTTTGGACAGAACATTTACTACAGTTATAAGTGTGTACTGTAATTCAGGTATTCCGAAATGTTTCTGGACCACAGCATAAATATCGTCAACATGTGGTCGAATATGCTGATTGACTATTGAAATCAACTGGTGTAGCTGTTGAAAATAAAACTCTAAAAGAGTGGTCGGACAGGTATCCAGAACAGATATTATAGCTGGTATAATTTGGCCTAGAAATGATACACAACGTAATCTCAAAGTTCGGAATATGTGTAAAATTGCCTGGATTACGGCGGTGTGATGTGAAGTTAATGACGGATCTTTTAATATTTTCAAAAGTATGGTGATTACAACAGTGGGATAATATTCTTCGTTCGAGGGGGAAATATTTTGCATAAGTAAGGCAATATCGATTGCTGGTGCATTTTGATCTATTAATATGTTTTGATTTGAAGTTTCCTCAAGTTCCCTATGTTTATATGGATCTAAAGCACCCAAAGTACCCAATAATCGAACTGTTTCACGTTTAATGCTTTGAGTTGAGTCAGATTTCAAGATGTTTGTTAATACATTTAAAAGTTCTGGATAATCCAGTAGTGGTTCAATCACATAGTCTGCAGACAAAGATAATTGTCCTAAAGTCTTTAAAGCGGCAGTTCTTTTATAGGAGTTTGATTGATCTTTAAATGCTTTTATTATCAACGGCATCAACTTCTTTATATATCCTTTCATCTCTTCTCCCCCAACTGTAGATAGCTCTCCGATGGCCCTGAGTGTTGCACAGATGACAGCTGACGATGTGTCCTGTAACTTATTAAGTAGAATTGTCAAAATAGCATCAATATATGGTTTAGTCACATCTTGTGAGCAACTGATAAGAGTGCATAACAATGTTAAACACTCTTCAGTCTTTCTTGGAGCTCTTACATATTTAAGTTCCGTCAAGAACTCCAGTAAAGTTCTTCTTAAATTGGACACAATGTAAGCCGGATTAACGGATGTTAGTCTCCCTATAATTTTAAGAGCTTCAATTCTAATAGTAAATATTTCGTCATTCAGTAGAATGAATAATAAACGAATATTATCTGGCTGTGCTAATTGAGCATTAAAACTTGAATCCATATGATTTAAGATCTGTAGTCTGATTTCTGGTAGAGGATCAGTGATGGAGACTGTCAATAATTTAGATAATACCTCAAAAACAGATGTTAAGGATCCAGAAGAGGTTTGTTTACATATGTTGTCTTTGACAAACAATTCACACGTAACTAAAGCTGCTAGTTCTCTAATGTGTGAATTTTGATGTTCAATGTACGAAATAACTGTTGTTCTAACAAAATCAGCCATTGGACATATATGGTCAATCGATTGTAACATTCGTAATGCTTGTAATATAACTTTAATGTCATTTTCATCATTATTCACCAATCCTTTTTTGCGTAGTTCATTTTCATCTCTCCAAGCACGACCTCTCTCCTTTGAAAAACGTCTGATTGTTGTTGGAGACCCAGGTAGTTTAAATTTATCACCTGATAATGTTAATGATATTAAATCCATTAGTGCACTATTGATAATAGGTTCCAAAGAAGGTATCGTATGACTTATTTCGAGTAATGATTTTTGCATATAATCAGATAAATCACAATCTAACATCGATTTTAACAGTCCATTATTCAGGTGTTTTGTCATCACTGGTCCAACAGATTGTACTAATTTTGTAATACAGTAAAATACTTCCATTTCAAACGTTTGCTTTATTTTATATTTTAGGTTAAGATATTCATTTGCCAACTCTAGGATAGGTGTTACGTAAGGGCTCATATCGGCGCCCATTTCAAAAGAGATGTCTCCAATTGATTTAAGAATTGTAGGACGATCTTTCTTGAAAACTGTATTGATATTGGCATTTTGGAGTTTCGTTAGATAGTTAACAATCAATTGATTTAAGTAATTAGAGGAAAATATAGATGGTTCAAAAGATGCCAATAAAGTGAATATTAGGTATGTTTCTGATCGGATATACTCAAGCTTGTTGTCTTTTAAACTCCATGCAAATTCAAAAATGTTATCATAAAATTGTATTAGGGATGAGTCCCCAATAGACAGTAATTCTTTGTAGATAAGTAAAGAGGAATGAATAGACTCTGTAGAATTCAATGTGATTTCGTGTGAACAGGCAGTTAATAACCTTTGCGACCATTTTGATAAAGATATTTTATCCCTTTTCTGTATAATCAATAGACAGTCTTTAACTGATATGGCAGCATCTAACCTTACCGGTAAATTATTATCTCGTAATGCTCTCCAGATATTATCTAGTATAGTATTCACATACGGGTAAAATGCGCTGGGAGAATTGGTTGCCAGTGCTGAGATAAGTAATAATGAAGCATGTTTTCTACTCTCTTGTTTAGAATTAAATGTAGTCTTCTCAGGTGAAGTGGTTAGCCATTCTAAGCACGTCTTAATCTCTAATTTAACAAAATCCGATGTAAGAGGACCTCCAGGTACTGTTAATTTCCCCAATGCCTTTGCAGCCAAACGCATTACATCAATGTCATTAGAAGGAATCAAAGCACGAAGTGAGTTAGCCAATTTCAATATATGGGTAGGTTGGTCTTCAACTTGAGAATAAAATTGAATTAATGTATCGACACCAAGTATACCTGCAATTTTTTCTTGAGAGGAACTAGCCTCTAACATGTTAATCATTTTCTTGAATATGTAGTTTTCATATTGTTGTAATTGTTCAGATGAAGATTCTCTTACCAATAGCATCATCGAAGTCTCGAGATAACGAGCAGCAGCCATTCTTTCATCCCATTTATTACTTTTCAGTTTATTTAGTATAGAGTCAATCATCCCCATAGTTACACTAGTATCACTTAGGGAGTCTGATTGAGGTATAAACTCTATCATTGTCTGACGATTACCGTTCATGGATACATCTTTATCTGTGTTCATAAAATCATCTTGCATAAATGACAAGTCCTGGGACATTGATTGTGTATTATGGTAAACGTTTGAATTGTTGCTTATGGTAGACACCAAGTCTCTGCCCTTAATAGGAGTCATTGTCCTTTACTTTGCCTTAAATTCACTATCAATTAGATAATAACAGTGTGATTCCACTATTTCAAATAAGTCCATGATGCGTTACCCGCATTTTGGGGGCCAAACTTCGAGAAACTTTCGTCAAAACGGCCCCTTTCTAATATTTTCCAAGATAATAAATGTATTGAAAACAATTCAAGACAGGTTCGAATCAGCGAGAAATAGATAGAGCTAGGTGTGTCACTGGTTGTCAATTGGTCAAATACGTGAAATAGTTCCATAGATAGACAATTAATTAAAGAAAACAGCATAACAACTATACAAAAATGTCATACTTGAATAATCCAGCCGTCGTGATGGATAACGGTACCGGTTTGACCAAGTTAGGGTTTGCCGGTAACGATTCTCCCTCTTGGATCTTCCCAACAGCTATTGCCACTTCCCAAGGTTCCACTACCGGTGCTAAGAAGAGCACAGTTGGTCAAGGTGCCAATTCTAGCACTTCCACAACCAGTAACCCATATTTTGGTAATTCCACTTCAGCCACTTCTTTTAATAATTTGAATTCCAATATGTTACTATCGAACAATTTAGCTGGGAAAAGAGGTACTGAAGATTTGGATTTTTATATTGGTAGTGAAGCTTTAGTGGCTTCTCAAGGTCCATCGTATTCTTTAAGTTATCCAATTAGACATGGTCAAGTGGAAAATTGGGACCACATGGAAAGATTCTGGGAAAATTCTATCTTTAAATATTTGAGAGCTGAACCAGAAGATCATTTCTTCTTATTGACTGAACCACCTTTAAATCCACCAGAGAATAGAGAACAAGTGGCTGAAATTTTCTTTGAATCATTTAACTGTGCAGGTTTATATATTGCCGTTCAAGCTGTGTTAGCCCTAGCTGCCTCATGGACTTCTTCTAAAGTGGTTGATCGTTCTTTGACAGGTACTGTTATTGACTCCGGTGATGGTGTTACTCATGTTATTCCTGTGGCTGAAGGTTATGTGATTGGTTCAGCTATTAAAAACATCCCAATTGCCGGTAGAGATATTACTTTGTTTATTCAATCATTATTAAGAGAACGTGGTGAAGCAGACACTTCTTTGAGAACGGCAGAACGTATCAAGCAAGAATATTGTTACGTGTGTCCAGATATTGTTAAAGAGTTTAATAAATTCGATAGAGATGGTGAGAAATTTGCTCAATTTGTAGTGGAAAATCAAGAGAAGACACAAAAGAAAATTGTTGATGTTGGTTATGAAAGATTTTTAGCACCAGAAATCTTCTTCAATCCAGAGATTGCATCATCTGATTTCTTAACTCCATTACCAACTATAGTGGATCATACTATTCAAGCTTGTCCAATTGATGTTCGTAAAGGTCTATATAACAACATTGTTTTATCTGGTGGTTCCACTATGTTTAAAGATTTTGGTCGTCGTCTACAAAGAGATTTGAAATCAATTGTTAATAATAGAATTGCTCAAAGTGAATTACTAAGTGGTACTAAATCTACAGGTGTAGATGTTTCAGTTATATCTCATAGAAAGCAAAGAAATGCTGTGTGGTTTGGTGGTTCTTTATTAGCTCAAACTGCAGAATTTAAGAGTTATTGTCATACAAAGCAAGATTATGAAGAATATGGTCCTGAAATTGTCAGAAATTTCAGTTTATTCAACATGGTTTAATATAGAAACGTTGTATAATGTATAGAAATGTTATATGATTAATATATAATGGAAAATTTAAAAGAATTAAAAACATAAGAAGTAAAAATGTATTGTTAAATAATCATTTGGCAATGCATTTGGTCGATATTTACTTATAAATATGATATTATTGTGAACTTTATCAAATCTTGAATTAATTTACAATATACATTAAGTATTTTACTTTCCATTCTATATATATATATTTAAATATGATATGATGATGCAAAAAGAAGCAAATGTGAAGAGAATTAACGTACTCTTTATTCTTTTTTGTTTGTTTGTTTATTTGTTTCTTAATATTCGTCTTTACCACTAATGATAACATTATCTATCTTTAAGATCATTCTACATAATTGTGTGGCTAATAATATTTGTTGTTTCTTTCCAATAAATGGATCCACGACAAATAATTCTTTCATGTTATTAGTACCTTTACCTAAACAATCCACACCAATAATGGAGCTATTTTCCTTTATTTGTTTACTCTTTATTGTGGATAATGTTTCAATTGGATCTAACCCAGAATTTTCAGCTAGTGTCATTGGGATAGTATCTAAAGCTTGAGCAAATGCACGGAATGCGTATTGATCAATACCACGTTGTTTATCAGCTTCCTCAGATACTGCTATAGACATGGTCACTTCAGCGGCACCACCACCATAGACCACACGAGAATCTCTTACTAAATTACGTACCACACATAGGGAATCATGTAATGCACGTTGAGCTTCATCCACAATCATTTTATTAGACCCACGAATGAAACAAGTGACGGTCTTAGAACCTGAACCTTGTTCGATGACTAACATACGATCTTTAGTGGTACCAAATTCAATTTCATAAATTTTACTACAAGAACCTAATTTATCTTCAGATAAATCTTGAAATCTTGGTACAATACGACCATTAGTGGAAATGGCAATTTGTTCTAATTCAGAACCACCAACCCATCTAACAGCTGGTAAATTATTTTGTAATAGTAAATGATTAGCTTCATCATCAAACCCCCATTGACAAATAACCACATCAGCACCAGATTTTTTCACATAATCTATCATTTCTTTAAATTTATCTTGTTCATAATTTTGTAATTTTTGATATTCTTCCACAGATGAAATATCTAATTTATGCTTAGTCTTTGGTTTTGGTGGTTCAAATGGACAAGTCAATATAGCTAATTTAACATTTGTTTGACCCTCTGCAGGAAGTACTTCATTTGGCATTTGTGGATGTGAAAAATCTTTATCTAATATGACACCATTAACTAATGTGGAATCCTTTAATGCACCACCAACTCTACCTTGTAATCTAATTAAATCGAAATCAACATCTTTTCTTTCTTTATCCATAACTGCTTGAACAGCATCCACAGCCATTTGTGCGAATTTATCATGATCCTTAGAGACAATCTTGGAACCTAAAGAAGTTCTAGCCGCTTTAAATAAATATTCATCAAAGACAGTTTCATTGTTTGCCACATCATCAGCTGTAGATTCTAATTTTTTAATAGCTAATTTAGCCGCTTCATCAAACCCATTAGCAATCTTAATTGGATGAATCCCCTTTTCAATCAATTCTAAAGCTTGATCTAGAAGAGCACTAGCCAACACAACAACACCAGTGGTACCATCACCAATTTCATCATCTTGAGCTTTGGACAATTGTACTAATAATTTAGCAATTTCATTATCTAATTCCATTTCAGATAAAATGGTAGCACCATCATTAGTAATAGTAATTTCACCATCAGGGGAGATTAGGATCTTATCCAACCCACGAGGACCCAATGACGTCTTAATGATAGAGGCAACAGATCTAGCGGCTAAGATATGAGATTTCTTGGCTTCAATACCGTGTTGTCTTTTTTTATTACCTTGATCTTTCACAATAATGAATGGTCTCCCCATTTCATCTTGTGCGACAATGGCATTGGACAAATCTGGCATTTCCATACCTTGTGGATAACCTTGTGACATTCTGGTTCAATTTACTGGAAGGATTAACACTATTCCACTGTAACTTTGCCACTCAAAACACCATCTTCCATTCCATTCAAATAAATTTAATTAGTTTTTTTTTTCACTGTAAATTCGATGTCGTATTACACGAGTGAAAAATTTTCCATAATAGGCTATATGTAGTGTATTGTATAGTATTAAATTAGTGTACAATTGATTATATATGTGAGTATGACTAAGGGGGGAGTGTGCTGTTGGATAATGTGCCGATCAGTTATTGGTTCTGAACTTGTAAGAACATTTAGGACATGTGTAGAACACAGTGGCACCTTCATCAGCAGATCTTAATTGTAATGTATGGTAGTGCATCTCTTCGTTACCACATTTTGGACATTTCTCCTTGATCACAGCACCTTCTTTCAATTCGTTCTTCTTCAAAGAGGTCTTCACGACAGATCTCTTAGATCTTAATGTAGATGGGAATGCGTCCTCGGCAGTGGAGGTGACCACTTTCAAGTTTGAGAAATCAGACTTAGGGTAGGAAGCCTGACATTGAGAACATTCCACTTGTGACCCGTGCACCGTACTTGGGTTGTCCAGTAGATTACCACAGTCTAGACAGAATATAAGCGAACCGACAACAGACATTTTATAGCTTTTGATTTGATCCTCTTGGTTAAGTTTAACAGTAACTAACTCATTGAAAAATTAATGCAAAAAAAAATTTGAGATGGAAAATATCGATGAGCTCTCGTGGGAAATGACTGGGGAGGCCTCTCTGAAGGTCCACCAGTCACCAACCGTAGCGGTGACGAGACGTATCTTTGGCCTTCTTGATCCTATCGTTACGTTTTTGCAACACGTCTTTGTTTTGTTGTGCGTTCTTGATCAAAGACGACAATTGGTTCTTGTGATCATACAAGTTGGTAATGTGTGTGGATTCTTGACCGGAGGATGCCACAGGGGTGGTAAACAAATCCGGTAATTCAGCCTGAGACTCTTTATCATCTTCTTGTTTTTGCTCTTTTGTAGTGGTTTCGTTAATTACAATTTTTTGGGAGGCTAATCGTTCACCCCGAGGGTCTATAATTAATGGTTCATACTCTAGTTCCTGCATTGGGAAATCACGTCTGTTAAATCCTTCTTCAAATATCAGAGATGTATCAGTCATTTTGGTGATTGTATTGCTGAGTATTTGTTTGTTTGAATAGGTAATGTTATTAGTACTCTTAACATTTTATATTTTTTTTTTTTGAATTCTTATAATATCTTATCATAAACCAAGAAGATCAAGAGAATGTCTAAATTATTAGTAGATTTAAGGATTGCTCTGTTCCAATTAAACCCTCAAATTGGTCAATTAGAACAAAATATAAGTAGAACATGGAATCTTATTAATAAATTCCAAGAACAATTATTGAATTCATCCAATAAAAGATTTCCCGATGTGGTTGTATTCCCAGAATTTGCCCTCACAGGTTATTCTTTCCATTCTAGAGAACATATATTACCATATACTAGTTTGCCCAATAAGGGCCCCACTTTTGAATTAGCACAAAAAGTATCTCACATGTTTAATTGTTATACCATTATTGGTTATCCTGAACGATTAAATGATAATTTGGCTAATTGTAAATTGTTTAACTCTGCATTGGTAATGTCACCAAAGGGTGAATTGGTATTTAATTATAGGAAATCTTTTCTTTATGATACAGAATATAATTGGGGTTGTGAAGAGAATCCAAATGGTTTTGAAACTTTCTCTTTAAATTTCCCTGGGAAAGCACAAATTATTAATGAACAGACAGGTTTAGTGGATGAAACTGTGGAGAATCGTGTAGATGTTACTTTAAAGACATCTATTGGTATTTGTATGGATTTAAGTCCTTATAAATTTGAAGCACCATTTAATAAATTTGAATTTGCTACATTTAATGTAGATAATTCAACTGAATTAATAATTTGTCCCATGGCTTGGTTACATTCATCTTCCATTACGGATCGTGATAATTTATCACCAGATGAGAAACAAGAGAAAATGATAGAATTATCACAAATGTTAAATGATCAAGATTTACCCATCATTGGTTCACAAAATGATTTCCAATTCAATTTAAGTGACGAGGGAAACCCCGTGAAGAGAATACCTAAGAACTCTACAGATATTAAAAGTAAATATGTGACCATGAATGAACCTGATATGAGTAATGTCAATTATTGGATGTTAAGATTTTTACCATTTTTAAATTTAAATGTTAGAAAGCAATGGTTCAGAGAAAATTTAATTGCAGAATATATTGAAAACAATTCAGATGTCAAGACATATATTGGTGCATCACCAAATAAATGCTGGGAGATCGAAGGTAAAAATATAGTATTGGTATTGGCAAATAGATGTGGTGTGGAAGATGGCACGACAATCTATGCTGGAAGTTCAGGTATATACAAATTCAATGGTAGAGATGATGATGATAATTATGAAATGAATATGGATATTACCAATAAGAGTGTAGAACCATTGGGGCTCCTGGGTAAAGGTCTAGAAGGTGTTATTATGCGCGATGTTCAATTTGAAGTTGAAAGATAAAAATTGTGTATACCTCTATGCTACTGAACTGGATGAACTAAAAGTGTTAACTGGGTACAATTGGTGGGTTATTCCATTGAATTTCTATCTTGTTAGTTGGATTTATTTAATAATGAAAAAAAAAACTTTTTGCCTCCTGTGGGAATTGAACCCACGATCCCCGCATTACGAGTGCGATGCCTTACCACTTGGCCAAGTAGGCTGAAAAATTTTATTGAAATTTTTAATACGCAGCTTTTTAAAGCTGGAAAGTAATGATATATTTCTTGATTTAAACGGAAACCCGCAATGAAATGGTGTGTAAATGATTGTAATCTGATCATACTGTATTGATTTTTTATATATATTGCAATTGTTTCATTGCTGTAAGTATCGGGAACGTTATGTAACTTTCTTTAATTTCGTCATTCATCTGGTATTTTCTTTGTTTGAAAATAGATTAGAGAATAATTTGAAGGTATTTGGTAGATCTTATTGTATAAAATAAAGTTATATGTGTATATATGTATGTGTGATAATTGGAAAAAACTTTAGAATGCAAACTTTTATTTTTTTTTTTATTTTTTTTGCCTTTGTGTTCACTTAAATATATATCCCATCTTCAATTGTGGAAGGAATCTCATTGAATCCATAAACACCTTTCCACGATATAGGTACTTTAAAGGTTTTAATTTTGTAACTTGGGTTATCAAGTAAGTGTGGTAAGTATTCACATAATATTCTTGCATCCAATGAATTGTCACCTTCATGAACAAATAAAGTAGCATATTTAATTTCTTGTAAAGATGGAATTGTCACTGAGTTCAACAGATGATACGTGAATTTGAAAATTTGTTGATTAGTGGATATCTCTTGTAAGGGACTATTTGATTCAAATTTGAAAAGTGAATTTGTATATTGTAATGATGTCTCTGGATCCACTTGTAAGTTTAACGTTGATTGGAAATTTGTAATCATATCAGTAATAGATTTAACTTTACAAATACCCACGGAAAGACTTTGATTACCATTCCCCTCTGAAATAATTGGTCTCTTTGATGAAAAAACAGTGGTATCATCTAAAGTACCATATGAATCTAAAATGGTGACATGAGTTATTTGTAATTCATTGATCAAAGGTATAATAACATTTTGAATAAAATTATTCAAATAACTTTGGATTATTGGTGTTCTCTGTTGAATAATGTACACTGTACCATCTTGATTACTAAACAATTCTAAAGCAGATGAAAATTTTTTATTGCTACTATTTGTATCATTATTATAGATACCATTACCATTTTCACCCAATGTATGATCTAAAGGTCCAACGAATGGATGAAGGTAGCAAGTATCTAACCCTTTAACAAATTTAAAGTCATTGGACAAAGAATGCAAAATCAAATCAGTAGCCAATTGTGGGACATTCCCAGTGGATACCAGTGGAAGCAATAACGTTATTTTAGAGTTCACTTCAGTCATAGAATCTTTTGTTTGGTTCTTTTGCCGCAGATCTTCTTATTCTTCCCACCTAATTAATTATTCCATTACATAATTAAATATATTGAAGAAAATCCGGGTAGCAGTTCATTAAACCATATGTAATAAATTAATGAATCCCATGAGGAATGTTCTATATGGGTTTCATTATAGTTATTTACATGGGGAGTATATTTGTTATTACAATGTTTAAATTAGTTGTTCACAAATAAATACTAGCTCATTATGGTATTATTCTTATGAGGTAAATAACGCGGAGTGTACACTTCAAATAATTTAAGGGCAAAACCCAATAAAACTCAAGCCATATTAAAAACCACATTCCAAACTCATCACTACCCCATTTTAACTGTCTCTGATCCTAGCGAGAGTCCAATATTTAATGGTAATTACCTCATTTAGTGATGGTATTTACATAGTCGTCAGACGTGATACATCTAGATTATAAAAAGTTCACTTTTTTTTCTTTTTTTAAATAAAGAGAGAGAAAATAAATTAATTGGAGTGTTTTAATTTTAAACCAAGTATCTATTGAGAAATACAGTGGAACCACCGTTGCCAATCAGTTTTAACGAAACAAAGCATACAGGAACGTTATATCAAGTGCATTATAAACTCATTGCTTCCAATCAAGTCTCAATTTTATCACTGTTCCATATCTCAACTCTAAACCCCTTTTAAAATTAAGATCTAATCACTATGGAACTAAACGATCCATCTATTATATCTGTCGTAGTGGCAGAACAAGAGTCAACACATGTGGAGACTGCTAATGACGATATTGTATCAAATCTTGAAAATATTTCAAATATTACAGAATACAAACCTGATTTTGTTTCCAAGAAAAACGTTTACAGTATTGATGAATTGTTATCTCTTTCAAAAAGTATCCCACAAGAATTAATTGATGAGAAAAATTCTACTTTACCCAAGAAGAAATTTTGGAGATTACATCAAAGATATCAAAATGATCATTCTAAACCAAATCATAGAAATAATAATAACAATTCCGTTAATAATAATCAATCTGGTTTTATTGCTAATGGTAATATTAATAAATCCAAGAATAATTTTAATGATGAAAATGGTAATCAATATGAAAGAAGAAATAGTAAGACAAGAAGATCTGCTGCTTACTCTAAGAAACAACAAAATTATAATAATAAATCTGATGATAAAAAATCTGATATTTTAAATATGGAAGTATTAGAATTTGATGATAATTTTGTACCTACTGGTAATGCTATGGAAGATTTTGAAACTTGGAAGGCTCAAATGAGAGAACTTGGTCAACAGAAAAATTCTAAAAATGCAATTAAACCAATTAATAAAGATTCTAATAAACTTGATTCAACGAAAAATAATGTGAAACCTCCATTAAAACCTTCAAATACTTCTTCCAGTATAATTTCAGATTTTTTAAAATTATCTGGTGAAAATAATACTACAAGTAACAATACCGTCACGGACTCTGCAGTACAATCGTATCAAGAACATTCAACGGAGAACAATTTTGAAACTTCAAGAAGTTCATCTTCAAGATTTACCTCATTTTTTGCTACCCCATCCAATACTACTAAGATTTCCAATAATGATATTACACCAGTAAAAAATGATCAACCAGAGCAACAAAACCAATCTCCACAACAACAACAAACACGTGTGCCCGAAACAGATGTAAATAAAAATCAAGTTTCACAAGGTCAAAACAATTCTACAGGTGGTTCAAGGTTAATGAATTTCTTTAAAGATTCTCCTAAACCAAGTACACCCGTTAATGAACCATTAAATAATGCTGGACCTCCACCAGGTTTAAACATAACAAATAATAATAATAACGCTAATAATAACCCAATGGTTAACCCTAATTTCCATGGATCAGGTCCAATTTTATCAGGTCCAATGGGTATGCCTCCACCACCAGGTCAACCACCTATGCCAATGCCAATGCCACAAGCTACAAATAATACATTTTTCCAAGGATTATTAAATAAAAATAAAATGATGGAAAATAATGATAGAGGAGATAATGTTAATACTCCACCCCCACCTCCACCAGGTATGATGCCTCAACATCCTGGTATGAATATGCCACAAAATTTCCCAATGATGCCACCAAATATGCTTCCTCATCCAATGGGTCCACCACCACCTGGTATTCATGGATTCCCACCAAATCAAGGAAACAATGAAAAGGATTCTCAAAACAAGAATGCAAAAGATAATGGACCAAATCAACCTCGTTTTTACCCTATGATGCCACCTCCACCAGGATTTATTCCAAATATGCAATTTCCTCCAAATATGCAATTCCCACCAAATAATATGATGCCACCTCATTTACAAGGAAATAATACAAATAAGGAAGGGAATAAAAATGTTAATAACAATAACAACAATGGTAAATTCTTCCCACAAATGCAAATGAATCCAGGTATGGTACCTCGTTCACCAATTAATGAACAAAAAAAATAGTCGTAGACTATCACTCTTTGCATTATTAGTTGTAATGTCTTTTGGTATTGTATGTCACCCATATTTACCCTTTCTGTTTACTCTAGATTTATGTAGTATGTATATATTATTTCCGCATTATTTGAATTGCTATAGAGTTCATTTTTATAAATATTGTCACTTGAAAAAACTTGATAAACGTATTCTCATCAAAATTAGAAATTAGTGTCAACGAATTTGATTGAATTTCCATGACTCTGTGTCCCATAATGGAGGTAGATAGAATTAAAAGTTAATAAATACAAAATTATCCTACAATAATATAAGGAAGAAGTTACTTTTCTCTTTTTCTTCTCTGATTCTCAGAAATAATCAATTCGTTAGTGAACTGTAGACTTGTAATAAAAAACATTTCATTGTTAAAGGTCAAAATATAGATAAAGATATAGTGGTCATATTATGCAATCTTGATAATAAATTCCTCATTGGTACCACATTTTCATTAAGAGAGTAGCGCTAAAAAAATTACTGGTGAAAATCCATCAGTCTCCTTTTCTAGGTTCTACTCAAGCTTTATTCACCTGTAGTATTAATAAATTAATGGCAATCGGTTCTTTTAAATTGATTTTTGTAAAGTACTTTATTTATATAGATATATTTGAATAATTCTTTTTAACTTAGTAAAATTGAGTTGATCTTTTATGATCTTTTAGAGGAATTTGCATTAAACTTTGTTTAATATTTTAATATTTTTTTTATTCTTTTATCAAAATGGTCGTAAAAAAATAAAACTCTATTACAACAAAACATAAATAAAAAATAAACCAACTGATTAAAATAATACGTAAGAATGGTATCTAACAAGAATAAAAAAAAGCCCAAAACCATACCAATGGTCAATTCTATACATATTACATTTTATTATTTAGCTTATATATCTTCTATAGCATCGTCGGCAAAAACCTTATTATTTTTGTCAAGACTATTGAATAAATTTAAACCAATCTTATCAATATCAAAATTATTATTAGCACTTGTTATATGATTCTTCTTAAACCATTGACGGTCACGCAGCATTTCAAATTTCTGACATATCATCTTCACTGCCTCTGCATGGACAATTTTATGTATCGTATCTATTTCATCATCTGATAGTTCCTTTTTGGACTTTTCCCATAATCTTTCTTCATAATCAAGAAGCAAGGCATCCTTACACGGAGATTCTAATGTAGGCCCAATTTCTTTTCTCATAAAATTTAGTGCATCTTGTTTATCAGCTTTGGTTAGAGTCATATCATACATGATTTCCAATTCTTTTTGTCTATAACCAGTTACATCAAAAGTGGTTCCAATATGGGATAAAAGATGTATTAGATTCCCTCTAACCATATTTTCAAATAATATTTTTAAATCAGAGAAGGCAAAATCAGCAATGGTAGAAGATATAGGTACCATTTGTTTAAACTTATTATTAACATTGGCAAATTTTTTGACATCTGGGAAAGTGAACCAGTTTCGTAATTTTGGGAAATGTACTTTACCTTCAAACATTAAGAATCCGTATTTTTCAGGAACTGTATATTCACTTTTCAAAGAAGTGATAATTTTATGAGGGACCAATACAGGAACACCATGGAAAGACGTAGTAGTTAGAGGTGATATCATATCTAAAGTGTCAAAATGTTTATTTCTACAGTTGACAAGATGTAAATGCTTATGGAAATAGAACCTTTGTAAATAATTAAAATCTTTATCAAGTTTGTTAGAGTTTTTAAATTCCTCTTCATCTTTTAACATTTCAGTAACAGTCTTATTCATTTCATTATTAAATTCATCTGGGTTCTTTGACATGTAATCCTTAAGTTCGAGAAGGTTCATCTTATTCAAACCTTCACCACGTTCAGTATCAACAAAAGTAGATACATCCTCTTGTGCAATATATTCAACGGCTTGTTCAACCAGTTCCTTTGGTAATATCTTATCAAGGTCTGAAGTAGCTTCTGAAGTGACACTTAATCCTGTAATGTCAATATACAGTCCAGAGTCGATGTCAACAAATCTAGCATCAATATTATTTGCACCATTTGCCTTGGTTCTAACAGTGATTGATGATGATATATCTATCAAATATCTACCATTCCCTTCTCTTGGATCCTCTAAGATTAAACTTTGATTGTAATATTGTGCTAATAAATTTAAATGTTTAATTGGCATTTGTAAATCAAAATCCGAATCCCATGGGAAAGTTAACCCATTATATAAATAACCATATAGAGTACCATGAGATAACCATGAAACAAGCCCGTTTGATATAGTCCATTTTTGGAAAGTTCTGATCATCGAATTCATACGAGCAGAGTTGATCAATGGCTTTTCCAACTCTGCATTTTTGTAAAATCTCTTATCTCTATGGTGACCCAATTCATATTGTAATTCTACAGCTTCATGTAGATAATGTGGGGCAAATGCTGGATGTGTTCTTAATGAGTTTTCTAAACTGTCTAAATAATGCTTATCATGTTTAGAAAGTATTTCTTGAGACTTTAATTCATCTATCTTGGCTTGGGCATCAAACATAAAATCATCTAACGTCAAATTTACAGATTCATCTTCATATATTAACTCATTCAAACCTGGAATTTTAACTTTGAATTTTTCCATATTATTAGAATTTACAAATTGATAGAAACTTTCTTTATGATCAAATATTACATCACTGGTATTCAATGTATTCTTGTCACTAATATATTCTTGTAACAATCCTGATTGAACCATATTAGTATTGCTATTTTGTTCTACATCAATACGATACGATGCTTTTTTACCATCTAAAAATGTCACTGATAAAGGATGACCCATTGAATTTAAGATATAAGATCTAGCATGTATTTGATACACTTCTGGTCTTAATCTATCGTGTTGTTTGTGAATAATAAATGGTAGATTAAATTTTTGATTCTGGTCATCTGGTATCATATGACAAAAATCAGATGGTTCATCAAATTGTGGATCAATTTTAGTTAAACCTCTGTACCAAAATTTGTCATCATATTTGATTCTATCAGTTTTGAAAAGAGGACAACCAATTGCCTGTTCCAAATTACCCAATAGAGTGTTTTCAAAATATACTCTAAGTGCAAAATCACAATTCAATTCATTTGTAAACTCATTTTTGACAGATAATAATTTATTAAATGCATGGAAATCAGCCCAATCGTACCAAGAAAAGGGTAATACTGTATCTTCATCCTCATTCTTCATCAAATAATGTAAATATACTGACCAACTTAATCTTGGATCACTATCATAAAATTCTAATTCATCTACTGATTGTAAAATTGTACCTTTCTTGGTTCCCATAGGAACTGTAAGCAAATGTGTGTCTAAACGGTATTCATCTACCCAATCTGGAGATACATCGAACATTAATTTATTATAAAGAGCAGCGGGCCCATCTATGGATACATTGGTTAACTCATCAGTTGCAGATATTGTAAATATGGAATCTACCACCTCATTCAATTTAGACTTCCAAACAGGTAAGTCCACCCTCTTAGCTGGATCATTCTCATAATGGAAGTACAATGAAATGGCAACGAACAACTGAATCACGATGACGTATATGAATGTTCTTGCAATGGATCTTCGTTTGAACAATAAAAACGCTGTCCGTCTCAGTAAATTTGAAACACTCATAATATTGAAAACTGAGATCACCACTGATCAGAGGAGTTACTATCCTTACGTTTATATACCTTGACCACAAATGTTTTAAAACGTCATTTACTAGGTCCGATAATCAATCAATTTTTTCTCACAAGTTTTTCACTGAAGAAAACAATGCTGATTAAATGGTAGACTCAATTTAACAATAATAAAACCCTCTATCTACAATCACAATTTCAATTACAAAAACAAATATATTATATTATATCACATATATAATAAAAATAAAGTACCTATTACAAACCATATGTTTGATTTTTTAGTTGGATACGGAAGCATCCAAGTCATCATTCAATGGAATCCCATTTTTCTTCAACAATCTCTTTAAATATTCAATCTCTTTATAAGCATTACCCAATTCCTCTTGTAATTTCTCGTTGGCCGTTGACAATTGAGAAGCATTCTGTTCACTTAAAAGTTTTTGTAATGTCCATTTTTCAATGTTAGCATTTTCAGTCTCTTTCAATTTTTGAATGTATTCACCAGCACGAGTTAAGATGGCAGCTTTACTAGATTCTTTCACTGGTAATAAATCACTTAGACTGTTAATGGCAGTATTAATATTTTCTCGACGACGTCTTTCCACTTCTTTATGTGATTCTTTACGTTGTTGTTTCCAAGCTTCAGTACCAGCAATAGCTGTAGGTTTACGACCTCTCTTACCCACAATACGTTTAGCGGCTTCACTAAGATCATCCATGGAACCTTCATCGGATCCATCTGGATCTTTAACATCATTTGCAGACACTTCAGGGTCCTCATCATCATCTTCCTCCTCCTCCTCTTCTTCCTCCTCATCTTCTTCGTCTTCACCATTTTTCTTTGATGTGTTACCTCTAGCTGAAGCACGTTCTTCCAAACGCACATCCACTCCCCTGGATCTAACTTCTGTACCATTATTATTGCTGGCATCACCGTCTTGATGATGATGACTTAACAATTCATTATAAGTAGCTGTCACAGCGGCTGCGGCAGCAGCCACAGCTGCAGAGGCATCTGCTACAGACCCTTCTCTACCGTCCCCGTACTGATTGTGAGTTTCATCATCCAACAATGCGGAATCAATGTTCCCGTCATCTGCAGCGCTGACATTGCCAACTTCCAACTTGGGTTTCTTCAATTGAGCCCCCTCAGACTCCATTTCTTGTGCTTTCCTGCTTATACCACTCATAATTTAGTGATGGTTACTGTTAATTACTGTTCGAAAACGTGATATCCACGTGTGAGAGAAGGGGGTTCGACTTTGTCTTGTTTTGTTTTGTTTTTATTTTTTTAAGGATTTTCAGTGTATTTTAGCCTTTGGCAGGGTTACTTGTATGTAATAATTATATAGTCTAATTAACCTGACATCAGCGACCTTAGAGTCATTGATGTGCCCGTAGTGACACTACTGGGGACGTCTAAGTGGTGGTGCACTGCCAGTTTCTTCTTGTTTGGTGTGGTGGCGGAGGTTATACTGCTGTGGATGGAGGAAGCAGATGATCCAAGTGTGTTGGATCTTGCTGGTGGATGTATGGACAACTCACCGAGTTCCTTGGTGGGGGCATTGGCTTGCTCTAAACTTACAATGGATGATGTTGGTGTTGGTTTGTCTAACACAGAATCCACTCCAGCGGGTCCACTGTTTTCATCATTGTCACTATCTTTATTCTCATTAGCAGAATTATTACTTGGTAAAATTGGTTTAATCACAGGTTTATTTGGTGATGTAGCAATATCCACCATAGATCTTGGTTTTACAGCTGTAGGCACAATAGCAGTGGCCCCCACTGGTATTGTGGGTGATGGTATAGTACCTGGAGATAATGATGACATTGTAGATGAATTCATAGAGGCCACATCATCACCTGTTCCAGATTCATTCAAATAAAATCCACCATCATTTGTAGTAGATCTTCTAATATCAGGATTTTTCACATTATTTGTCACTTCATCAGGATCCACACATGTTTCAATAGATTGAAACCATGGATCATCAAATAAATCATCCATAGTGTATCTGGTGGCAGGATTAGGGTCAGATAATCTCCATGCTACACGTGTAGCACCTGTAGATTTAAAATTACGTGCCAGACTGTATTCACCACCTGGTCCAGGTTTATACATCCCCTTATCTCTAAAATGTGGATTTTGATGAAGAACATAATTTTCATATGACACTTCAAATTCTCTGAAACGAGGATCCATATTACATGATTCAATAAATGGGATAATATTATTCACTAATGTAAATAAAATAATACCCAATGCATAACTATCCATAGGCAAAAGGAAATATGGTTTTTGTAATTTTTCAGAATAATGTTTCTTAGAATCAAAATACATCACTTCAGGTGGTGTGAATGGTGGTGAACCAATCATACCCTCTGTAGTCTTTAATGGTGATGAATAATCATGTGGATCCTTGTGATACCAATCTGAAATACCAAAATCTGTCAATTTACAAATACCATCTTTAGTGATTAAAACGTTTTCAGGTTTAATATCTCTATGAGCAATACCATTGTCATGACAAAATTTAATACCTTGAGCAATTTGTTTAAAGATACAATACTTTTCACTTAATGGGACAGATTTCCAACCAGTTCTTTCAATTAATTCAAAAAGATCCTTTACGGCCAATTCCATTATAAACCCCCAACCTCTCGTAGTATACGTAGTTGTAGGAACTTTCAAAAGAAGGAAAGTGTTCATAATATGAATGTTCTGACTTAAATGTTTGGCAATAATAAATTCTTTAGCACATCTTTTATAAAATTTTTCTGGTGTTTCATCATAAATCATATTCAATTTCTTCAATGCATAAACATCTTTTTGTTTATAACTTGATCTAACTTTTCTCACTTCACTAGACCCACCTGAACCAATTGGTTTATTATCTGTATCAAAGACAAAATTATCAGTTAAATGAATACTATATTGTTTCATCTCTTCAGGTAAAAATCCATTAGGATCTTCAATAGGTAATGGTAACATTCTAATCTTTGCATTACCATCATGTAAATAGAAACTTAAATCTCCATTTTTATTTTCTTCATTACCAAATAATGTTCCAGGTCTACTATTAACACCGTAAGGGTTATACACAAGATTTTCCATCTTTAAATTATTATGTTGCATTAAAGTCTTAGATCTACTTGGTGTAGCCAAATGATGAGTATGAGATCCCCCCACGGCATTTTTCCTTGCACTGGTAGATTTTGCTCTATGAAGTCCACCATTACTGTGACCATCTTTAGAATCCTCTTCAGTTTGTAATTTTTTAGCAGTAACAAAAGGGTTTGTATTATGAGCAGTTAAATTTGCAATAGAAGTGGTAGATTTAACACTATGCAAATTGGTAGAATTTTTCGAGAATAGGGATGGTGATCTACCGCGAGTAGTGGAAGAATTATTTGAACCACTTATACCACCACTAGCACCACCACTACTACTTTGTTGCACCACATTAGGTGCTGTAGTTCTCTTTCTTAATGGGGTAATACTGTTACCACCAGCACTATCCATGAACGACATTGATTCATTATGAGTCTTGGAACTCAATAATTTCTTACTAAACATTTTCAACATGGAGGGACTCTTATGAAGATTGTCCTTCTCTTTACTATTACTATTACTACCAGCAGTCATCTTTTAAACGTAATAATCTTGATTTGTCCTTTGATGTTGATAGTTCATGAACAATTATTAACTGAAAAGTTACCTTGAAATTTCATGAACTGACCAACCGTTATTTTTCACTAAGGAGAAAACCCCGTATTGGAAAAAATCCCGTTGAAAATGAAAATGAGCTCATATTATTATAGGAGATCTGCATTAAACTATAATTAGCAGTGTGTATGATAGGCTACTGTGTGAGGGCTGTTGTAATGACTTGTGAATAAATTTGTTGTAATTCTTTGGTGTTATATTATTTTGGTGACTGTATTGAAGCGATTGTAACGGTTTGTCAAAGAACATTCCATGAACTGACTCAATTCACTCTGAGCCATCCTTGACATTGCGTCATTGTGTGTTCCGTTGTATACGAAATGACATATTAGATGTGTTATACTCCTACTGTCTTGATCAGTTCGTGGTGCACGCGTGTTTACACTTGTTTGAACATCTCACATTCTCGACTGTTTGCTCTATGAAGATGACAAAAGTTCACCTTTCCAAGCAGGTGTTTGTAGTGTAATAGTAACAATGTATGCTAACGTACACTCCAGATACAAACCACTCAACAATGCAATAGACTGGTGCATAACTGCCAATTTCTCATCTTAATTGTAACAAATTCATTTCTCCTTGAAGAAAACTTGTGTTTTTTTCAAATTTTCAATTATCAAAAACAGTAAAACAGTTTTACAGGTCAATGGAATGTCTTAACCATCGATTACATTCCGCTACGATCAATTTTAACACCTTAATGAATGACCAATTTGGCTTATTGCGGCCGATCAACGAAAATCTTCGAAACGTAAATTATTACTCTCGGTGGCCAAGTTGGTTTAAGGCGCAAGACTGTAATGTGTTAAACAAAGTAATCTTGATATCGGGCGTTCGAATCGCCCCCGGGAGAATAATTTTTTTGCATTTTTTGACCTAAATTTTTTTTATTACTATAAGCTACCGATGACCATCTATTCATTCAGGTTAGTTACACACAAGATTGTGTAGCAATAAAGGTTACATTGTCAAGAACATTATTACAACACATTTAGAATAAATGGAACAACTCAAAAAATTAGAACACAGTTTACCACCAGAACAACCACCTACCAAGCAAGCAGTAGAATCATTGAACAGTGAATTATCGCAAGAATTCAAAACAGCAGCTAATGCTGTAGCCAAACTATATCGAGTGGCCAATGAGAAAAACTCATTGTTAAAACATCAAGGTTATATTGATTGTATTGATGATTTATTGAATTTAATCGATGATGGTAAATTGGAAACGTTACATGATTTAAAATTTTGGTGTCTAAGAACGAAAAATGAAAAATTATCCAATGGTGACGACAGTAAGACAACTAATCAATTTGATTTTGATAATAACTCTTCATCTAATAAATCGTCACTACGAAGTCCCAAATTTAGATTATCAATGCCACCATTAAGTGTGGAACAATCAATAAATACAATGAATGCAGCTAGGGCAAGGAAAAGATGGTATGGGTCCCAAAAGGATATCGAACACACTATAGAACAAAATGAAGAGATTGTGACTCTTCCCCATAAAAAAATGAAACAATAATTAACTGCATAACCGTCATCATCATGATTGTAACAATTTTTAAAGCCGTACTACTTAATGTTGTTACCCTCAGAAATATCATATATGCTGTTAGCATATACCTCATAATCCTTGAAGAAAAGACAACATAGCTTTATTATAATTGGTTTGGTCATTTAGCAATTGTAAAGTGACACTTCTTTACTTCGATTTTAATATCATTGATTCTCTATCTTTTCGAATAAACTTCACCACTAGTACATGAATAATCCAATAATCCATTATTTATTGTACCATTTGGTCTGATGAAATGTTGAAGTTCTCAATATATGTTAGATCTACTTTCCAATATGTTTAATTACAATACTAGATCCATCTTAAAACATTTGCAAGTCTACACACTATTTATCAACATATGTAGTAAAAATACAATCACGTCTATATATATACTGAAACTGAATTAAATCTCGTTATTGCTAGCTTCCACATCACAGTGATAAGTTAATCTTGAATTCTTCCGATTCTTTTTTATTTTAGATATTTGCACAGCCGTGCGTGGAAGATAATTATGTTTAGTGAAATCATGGTAATGTGAACCATAAGGACTGTTTAAACAGGAGCAAGAGTAGTGTTTTGACATCTGGATTTGAAATGCATTTGTTATTGTCATTAACATAGCGAAAATAGGTAATTATGTACATCAAAGGTTACCAAAGCGTTACACTTCCAATCTTATCAGCAAGAGATGTCTCTTTTTACGTTCTTAGCTTCATATAAATCAATTTATTTACATGTAACAACTAAACTACGTTTTATAGCAGATGGTTATTACATTTCTGAAATTTCCATTTCAATTTTCCTGTACTTTCAATTAATGAAATTAATATGTCACGCAACGCATCATTTAATCACTCAAATAATAACTATATATTTTTTAGTTATTTGTTTAATGAAACATCCAAGGACAGTTTTCCCGCTACAGATACAATCATTAATTGATTACAAAGAAGGGTTATAACCATGAATAGACTGTAATTGCACACTGAAATATTAGCTTTTTAGCTTTTAAAATCAGCATGCGTTATTAACAAGAATGTATGGTGCACTGTTCCAAGGTTTCTTCCATTTGATGAACAACCCACTGATGTTCTTCACCCCTTTAACAAACCATAGTACAACTGATGTTTACATGGAACGTTAGAAGGCTCACACTTTGTTCGGATCAATGTCTTCCTTTCATCGGAAATTTTTGTTAAGAATACGCGCACGGCACACAGTGCTCCGAAAATATGTGAGTGGCCATTACTAAGTTTTTAATTCACATTCATATACTTAAACAAATATGTTTTCTGTCAAAGATCAATCTGTTACGAATAACATGTCCATATCTGCCGTTACGTTGTTGTTTAACATAGGGTTAGTATGGGTTATGTTACCAATTTATCATTTACTCCACAGTCTATTCAAGGCCATGAGATTATAAAGATCGGAATCGTCGGACTCACATTACAAAATGCTTGGGCTATTAAGACACATTATCCAGCAATACAACAATTATCATCAAATTTCCAAATTGTGGCATTATTTAACGATAACATAGAATCTTCCATTGAAACAATACGACATTTGAAATTAGAGAATGCTACAGCTTTTCCCACTTTAGAATCATTAGTATCATCAGGAAATGTTGATATGATCGTCATTTCATCTCATGATAAAATGTATCATGATATAATACCAAATTTGTTAGCATACTGTCGTCAAATGGGTACCACTACGTTGAAATATCTTTTCATAGATTGGCCATTAAATTGGTCAGTGGAAGAAACTGAACTGCTAGTACAAGAGACATCAAGTTTGGGTATTCAAACGATAATATCTTTACAAGGTAGAAAATCTCCTTACACATTGAGGGCAAAAGAACTTATATGCGACGGTTCCATCGGTGACATTAATTCCATCGAGATCGCGGGGAATGGAGCTTGGTATGGTTACGAAAGACCAAATAAATCTCCAGAATACCTATATGAACCTGGTAATGGTACTGATTTGGTGACAAATGCATTTGCACATACTATTGATGTTATTCAATACATAACAGGCTCATATTTTTCACAAATTAATGCAATGATTTTCAATAATATTCCTGAACAAGATATAGTAGACGAATTCGGTAATAAAACCGGTGAAAGAGTAGCGAAAAATGTCCCAGATCATCTTTTATTTCAAGGTAAATTGATTAATGGCAATGTACCAGTGTCATGTTCTTTCAAAGGTGGGAAACCTACTAAGAAATTTACGAAGAATTTTGTCATTGATATCCATGGTACTAAAGGTGATTTAAAGTTAGAAGGTGATGCTGGTTTCATTGAAATATCCAATCTAGTTCTTTATTACAGTGGTATGAAATATAATGAAGTACAAACAATAAAGGGTCAAACAGTGTATGATTCTGGTAAAGAAGTAGTAGAATTTTATCATTTAAGAAATTACAACGCTGTCATCGGTAATATGTTTAAACTTTATGAATCGATATTAAATATTCATTTAAATGGAAAACAATTTACCATGCAAGGGTTCGAAATGGATGGATGCCCAACGTTAGCCGATGGTCTCATACTAAACAAACTAATCAAATCTGCATATAAGAGTAATCTCTTGGGGTCCACTATGGATCTGACAAAACCTTATTAAGTCTTTAACTTTTACTATATTCTATATTGTTATTATGTAATATATTCATTCATCTTCAAGTTTCTTTAACCATATCTGACAAAATTCTTCAATTGCTTCATTGTAATGAATCCCACCATATCGAAGTGTATTTAAATAATCGATAGCTAATTGTTTCCTACTTTCACTATTCAAATCACCAGCATTTTCAGTAGTTAAGATTCTGTACACTTTAGCCAGATGGAATTTCACCGTATTATATTGTAAAAGTTCTTTCAATTCAGGTGTATTTTCATATATTGAATCTAATTCAGGTGTACTCAGCCCCTTCTGAGGTATCACCTCCTTTATTACAGGGTTAACAGTGTCTTCAGGTTTTTTGGTAGGAGCATTAGACTCATTATGTACATGTTTCTCTTCATTTTTATAGCATGCCAACGAACAGTATCGTATTCCACATTTAGGGCATTTATAATTAGCTTCTTGGTTCAAACATATCTCACAAAGGGCACTTTTTAAACTCATATCAATCGTATTTCTGTAATGCTCATTGCAAATTTCAGATGGATCTAAATTTTATCTTTTTTTTTTTTTAATTAATTTTTCCAAATGGAATTGTGTCATTAAATAGAATATGTATAACAAGTGCAAGTATAAACACATTATATAAAATCATTGATTACCAGAACAACTAAGTAGATATATATCATTTGTTGACTAAAATCAAAATCTAAAAAAGAAAAAAAAAATTTCTTGCGTTCCGTACGGGACTCGAACCCGTAGTCTTCTCCTTAGGAGGGAGACGCGTTACCATTACGCCAACGAAACTACTAGAAACATTTTTTTGAATTTTTGTCGTTTGTGAATAAATACTTGTTTAAAAAAAATAATTTGTCCTCATTTCTCTCTCACTTACATTCCATTTCAAAAAAAATACACGTAACCTAAATGATCCCAATTCATATATTATATGGATTGTTCTATTTAAACTTATTGAAAAGTAAGGGTTGGATTAACTGAATCTTAAAAAAAATAAAAGCCGATTTTAGCAATTCATTCATTATAATGAGTAGTAGCAAGGTATAAAGAGCAAAATATATAGCAATTAATTATAAAAAAATATATATATAGATATTACCCGTTTGTATTTGTCTAACATGAAGTCAGTTGAAATTAAAAGTTAGCTTAAATTACTTCGAATTTGCTGATTTCTTCTTTCTCTTGCCTTTCATACTCCCTTCTCCCTGTGTCTGCTTGGTGATACCGTCATTTACTTCACACGTAGGAAAGCGGTAATGCGTAAATATTATAGGATAATCGATAAAGACAAGTTCACGAGAGAACCAACGCTGTCCATTCACAATGTCACCATTGATTTTTCCACTTAGATTACCTTGCTTTCCAAAGTCTCTATGACGGGTGCTTCCAAAACGTGCGTGAAGTGTAAGAGAGAAACTTTGTTGTCTCCATTCAGGAAATTCTGTAGTATTTGCCAGCATCCTCTCTGAACTTGAATCGAAAAAAGTAAGTGGTTGTGGATCTAGTTTTTCTTTTTCAAGAGTAACCATATCTTTGTCACATATAGCTGTCAAAGCATTAATAAATTTTATAAATTGCTCGGCATTTATATCTAAGTATGATAGGATAGGCTTTTTAATGTCTTCTTCAATCTTTGGAATGTAAATATAGATTCCATCTTTCATTGCTCTAGTCATTTCTCTAAAGAGAGATCTGATAAATCTCGGTACAGACAATTGCGAACAATGGGATTCCAACACTTCAAAAAATACTGGAAATCTGCCCATCAACCTATGATAAGGTTCGAGATGTACTATAGCATAAACATAAAATGCCTTGCGCAAGAAATTGGGAATGAGAGCCGATTCTTGTTCTGTTAGTCTATACCAAGGAATCGGAGAGAAAACTGTTGCTAAAGATACAGCCTCCGTAATTCTATCAAATCCTTCATAATTAACATCATATTCGGTAATTACTGTTTGAGGAACAACCTCTTTCATATTTTTGTTCCAATTATAATTCATTTCGTAATATTTCTCACTTCCTTAAAGGAGAATAAGAAAAAAATAGCCAAACAAACTAACGAAAATATTACAAAATCTAATCGTTTTCATTCGACTATTTATAATAAATTCGAAATAAAGGCACAAAAGAATTTTTTGAATAACACCCTTTTCTCCAAATAATCTAAAGTAGTTTATTTGTGGATATATGATAATCGTTTGACTAACAATTATATATAATCAATTATAATTGACACTGGAATCACAATAGTCATTATCCAAGACAGTAAAAGTTTGATTTTGTTAGAGTGGTATCGGATAAATTAAAATTTGGTATTTCTTGTTAAGGTTTAAAAGTGATCAGTTCCAATTTTTTTATTTTGAAGTAAAACAAATATGTTTCTGTGATCATTAATTATGTTAATTATCCGAGAAAGGGTATCTATAAAAAATATTGAGTGCCAGACTCATATTATTATTTATTTATTTATTTTGTGTATAAAAGTTGTCGTAACTTTTTGCTTCTTCAGTTGGAAAAGGTGTCTGTTCAAAATCCGTATCTCTGAAATATGCTCTTTGTGGGGTATATATATTCGAGGAGGTCGTATTGTATGCAACCTCAGTTAAATCCAGCTGAGGCGGAGGTCGTCTAAATGTAGACATGGATCGTTCGGTTGGAGTAACCATGTTCGTCTCATCCTGATAACACTCATAAACTCCTCCATAAATTTGTGTATCTTGATCTGCTGCTCCATGAGGTAATTGAAAATTATTGAAGGGATCATCCTGGACATCCATACCTTCATCATCAAATTCATCCCTTAATAATGTGGACCTGTTAAAATTATTTTGTTGGGATGATTGTTGCATCGGTGGACGATATATGTCTGGTCGTGTATAATAATTTTCCAAGGGTATTCTCTGATGCTGATCTGGCTGCGAGTTATATGTATCAGGATATTCTGTGTTAATAAGTCTAAACCCATCGTTAACAACACTGGTTCTAAATATATTTTCTTGATGTTGAATGGTCGAACCTAAGGGAATGGGTTGTTCATCTAAAATGTACAATTCTGAATTATCATTTTGGTTGTAATCGTTTCTTTCATTATTACCATTCCGACTATAAGTTTTATTTTCAATATTATGCAATGAGTTTGTGGAATCATTATATGCCCTGTATGCTGTGCCAGATATATTGAGGTTTCCTTCCAAATCATTTAATTCTAACATGGAGTTTGTTTGTGATAGTAGATGTGTCTGGGAAATACTATTGACGTCATTCTTTCTTGTCTGCTTTGCAATTAGTTGGTCTACATGACGACTTATGGTAATACAAACATAATCTCTTAACCCAGAATATTCATGATCTCGGATTAGTTTAAAATAGACAAATATTGCACATATCATTGCAAAAACTAGTTTTGCCATGAAGAAAGCCCATAGGATAAATGAAAATAACATGAAAGAAAGCAACACAGCTTCCGTGTGATTCAAGTGTGCAATAGATTGTATCTTATTCAATAAACCACTGAATGATTCAAGATCACCCAAACTCATATCGTCATTTAAACCACCATGGACTGTTACTAGCACAGACCATAATGTTAACCCATTAATAACTTGTCTAGGAGTATCTGTAAGTAATAGCCCCAAACAACTTTTCAATTCAAAAAACACATAGAAGGCAAACCACTGGAAGGGACCCTTTGATGAAATCTTATCAAAAATGCAAAATTTGGGATAATCATGTAATGAATAAACGTTTCTCGAAAAATTGTTCACATAACAAATTGAAATATTTCTAGTACGATAAGCTCTAATACCAATGATTGTATTCCAAAGCAGGAGTACTATAGACGCCAATATACAACCACTAAACAACCATTTGGATATATGAAAAGGAAGATATGGTTTGATGATATCATTAGACCATGAATTGAACGCTAGTAATTTAATACACGTATAGAGGTCTGAAACAAATAATGCAAACTTAAGTATTACAAATAACCATGTGCCTATACTATAACTCAGTAAGGTCTTCATTCTATAATTTTTGAATAGTAGGGGATGGATATCATCAAATGTTCTTGGATTGATATACTTTTGCCAACTATCGTTGAACATTCTAATGGAACACCTCGGCGTGTAAGTGCTAATGTATGATTGCTTAACAGTTATGAACAACGCATGGAAGGCTGACGTTGATCTTGATAGAAATGTTTACATTTTTTTTCCATTGTTTCATCTGAAAAAAAAAATATTTGAACAACGCGTAAAAACATAATACTACGCCAGGATGACACATATTAATAAAAATGGACTCAACTTTTAACTGCGTGCGGAATTCAATACCATTTTCCTTATGGCGTACATAAACTCTTTACTGTCCTTACTTGTCAATGACACGTTATTCTTGAATTTCAACTCGGATTCATTGCTATCTTCACGATCCTCTTCATTATCCGATCCATTATGTGTTTCTGTATTATTGCGATCGTCACTTCCGAGAACAAACCACCCACCAACTTTCTTATTCCATCTATTCTCCTCATGATACCATTTTTCTAAAGTTTTAGAAGTGATTATATCGTTGACGTCAATATCTTTCCCTTTTGAAGATCTCCCCATGGAATGATATTTTCTTGAATTATAATTGGTATTTTGTCTTGTTAAATTAGCATTGGTTTGATGCGTGCTATGTGATCTTGTGAAGGGAAACCTTTCCCTTCTCTTTGGATTATTGGAAGTAGTAAATTCATGTATTCCAGCAAATGGATCTGGTTCGTCACCATTAACACTAACCCATCGCATATTTTTTTCATCTAAGACCATACTACCAACAACTCTTGGATTATTTGCATTGGATCTTATTTTCGAATTCGATAATCCGTTCATGTCTGTTGAATTAGAAGATAGAGTTGATTTACTCTTAATTAACACAGGTCTCTTATCATATTGATCCACTACATCAAATTTGTCTAATACTCTATCATTCCCCTCCCATTTCATTGTCTTCGGATTATAATACATGTTTCCGTTTTTTAATGGTGTATTATGATCTATGGTCTGTTTAATGGTTTTTATTCTAGATGATGGACTATTATTAAACTCACCACTCATTATTCTATGGGATGAATTTGTTGATTCCTCTCTAAAATTGTCTAAATGACTATTATCATAATGCCAACTATTTACTCTTTTTTGTAATTTAGGTGTTAACAATTCATCATTTCTTTCTATGTTATATTCATCAGGGTTAAATGGACTTCGGTTCCATCCTGATGCTCCAGTTAAAAATTGAGGTTGTATCACACTATCATCAAATATGAAATCATTATTATCATTATCATCGTCATCTTCAGAATTATAAAATTGATCATCCGGCTTTTCTTGAAATCTGCTGAAGACTTCTTCAGTACGTCCACTTCCCATCACAACGGTATCATTAATATCATTATCATTAAATGGATTATAATCATTATCTTCTTCGATGATTGTTGGATTAAATGAATTTAAATTTGGCATTGATTTTTTAAATCTTACAGAGGTTCCCTTAGAAGGGCGCCTCAAGTTACCGTAGGATAGACTACTCTTCAATTTATGGTTTTGCGTATTTTCGTTTAACTTTGAAGAAGTATAGTGATCGTTACTTTTCAATTCCTGCATAGATTTAGGATGTCTTAACCTGGATGATTGACTTAAATTATTATTATTTAAGTTCAAACCTTTTTGGAACAATTGAGCAAATTCATTACTTCTCTTTGTGGGCGAAGTGTGCCTTGTTCGTATTTGGAAATGGTTCCTTATAGCTGCATCAAAATCATTCTTCTTACTTCTAAATTCCTGGAAGTCACTTAAAAAGTGTTCATCATCTTCTTGCTCTTCTATTTCCTCCATAGGAGACTCAATTCTCCCTCTCATTTGATCTGAAAAAATGGTTCCTTCAGAACTAGTAGTTGATGAAGGGATGGGAGCTATATGTTGTTGGGAAAATTTCTTCAATAAAGGTTTATCTGCGCGCCTTTGTCCAATATCTTTAGTGTACATCGTCTCCAATTCTTCAAAGGATGTATCTTCACCATGCATATTCATTATTACAAGACTTTATCCCCACAGAAGTTAGCAGAAAGAAAGAGTCTTGTTTGTTTCCTTTATGAACCTCAATACATAAATAATCATTTGTTTTTGTTTTGATTTTTCGCGATGATATAGAAAAACTAATTATGATGTTAGGAACGTATGTATATATAAAAGGGTACTAAATAGTTCTCTATATGCTATCACTCTGTCTACCTATTAATGCCAGCCCCTGTGGTATATTGACTTTACTGGTAACCAAGTTGTCACCAAAAATATCCATTAGTTTCAAGTTTGGTGCTCTCTTACTGAATAGTTCTATGACGTCATCGTCCACACATCTCACAAACCCCAAATCTACATATTTCAAATTGGGACAATCAAGAAACGTGAAGGCTTCTGCAGTTAAACTTTTCAGACAGTTGAGAGATAATCGTTCCAATGAAGTCTTTGCAGTATTTAACAACAACTCTTGAATTACTGAATCATCCATTTGTAAACACCGTTTCAAACTAAACTTCTTTAAACATGGTAATGAAATTTGACTCAAAAAATATACCATTGAGTCAGATGTAATTTGATCCAATTCTTCTAATTTTAATGTTTCTAATTTTGTATTAACGTTATTATCACCGGACATGAATGCTCCTAACCCATTTATTATTGACGAATCTGTTAACTCAAGACAACCAGTAAGAATTAGCGATTTTAAACTAGAGCCCACTTGCCCTAATATGTTTATAATCACTTCATCAGAAACATCCTCCTCATTGTATGGATACTCTATCGATAAAGTGTGAAATTCAGGGTTATGCAAATATTGAGGTAAGATCGAATAATTAAATACGGAGTCTAGTCTTGCAAGACGTAATGAAACCAATTCTTCATGACAATTCGATAATAAACTTGTTAAATTGGCATCTGTGAATCTATGAGTATTTGATATATTGAAACTCTTTAATCGTCCCTTCATGCTGATAAAAAACTTATTCCATGTGTCTTCGTTGATTAAAAAAGGACCGTCTAAAGATAATGAAGTCAAATTGGGGAGTTTGTCGGATAGATACAGCAGGGCTTCATTATTTAATTGCCCACACATTTGCAATGATAACGTAGTTAAATGCGGTGAAAAAATAGCCAATGTCTTGTATCCATCAAATGATATTTTAGAACAGTCATGAAATGTCAAAGTAGTTAAATCAGTCTTTAAAAATAATTGTAATGTAACATCATTCAATGCTCTATTTTTAGATAAAGCATTCGCTAAATTATTCAAGTTGCTATTTGATATACCACCCAAAGTGTCTCTCAATTTGGAAAATATTGGGTTAGATTTATCAGCACTCGATTCATTTTGCCAAGATAAAATACTTTCGGTAATTTTTCCTAAACTTAAATCTTGTAATGTAGATATTTTATTCTCCATTTGATCTAACAGATATTCTGCTCTTTTCCTCTTCTTACGACGACTTTCCAAAATTTGCTTACTCTTCACACTCTTTACACTACGCGTGCTTGGTATCTTAACAGGTGTAACACTCTTACCCACTGATTCATCATATTCTTCCTCATCACTATCTTGAACTGCTCTAGATATCTGTCTCTTGTTTAAAGAACGTGATGGAACGCCATCATCAGTATCCGTCTCTTCATCAGATTCCAAATTCGGTACTTCATCCTCATCCTTTTTCTGATCTAACAGTTCTCTCCTCGTCTCTTCAAGTTCTTTACTTGCTTCCTTTTCTTGTTGTTCAAGCCATTTTTGTTTGATACTTTCAGCACTAATACCTTCTTCTTGTAAAAATTGCGTTAAAGCAGAATTAGGACCTTTAATATTATTCCCTCTATTTCTATTTCTGCTTCTATACATATTCAGAGGTTATAACGTTTGGTTAGATCTATTTGTGAAGATCTGTGGAGGAATGAAGGTGTATTACTTAATTCAGTTCTATAATGGATTTCTAGAATCAAAAAATTGCAAAAATAAATGCGCAAGCCCGGAATCGAACCGGGGGCCCAACGATGGCAACGTTGGATTTTACCACTAAACCACTTGCGCTTACTAATTTATATTTTTTAATTTAGGTGAGTGTTCCAGATCATCTAAACATATTTTTGAGAAATTTTTGTCTTATGGATTATATATCACCTGTGGTTGGCAAATAAAATCTTAAAATCACCAACGCTGGATTGATTGATACAGGATACAAAATATGGAAAAAGCTTAAACGTTCTAGAGTATTATTGTATATTTTCTTGTGCACGATCTAGTTGGATAATATAATATGGTACATATTGAACTGTATATTGGTGTTTTGAATATATTTGAATTGTTTGATAAACTACTACACGCTTGGCTTCTGATTACCATTAAATTACAATATAAATATTTAAGTTAAATTCATTCGACTTCACGTACCCGCTCAAGAAAAAATCGAGTAACCGCGACCCGAGAGTACCCTACTTTGAGAACTCGTGAAAAAGACAAGTACTCAAACTAGAGTACACATTGTTTGGTTTTTCTGTGGAGGGAATATATGAAAATTTTTCATTTGGAATGATATGATTTTGAGTAATCCGTATTTTAGTATACTTTTAGTTGGCATACACAATTCAGAAGGATATCCAAAGTGAATCGAACTACAGTCATATATTATGCCAGTATTACCAAGACAACCAAATTCACATTCCAGTGAAATCACTATGCGTGCTTTTGAAGACGATTTAGGTTTAGAATATGAGGAGAAGAGTCATCAAATAAAAAGTGTTTTCGATTCAATAACTGTCCCGTGTCAATATTGGTCATATCCAGAGTTGGCAATTCTGTTTGTAATGCGGGCAAATCGAGTCCCTAATTCACAATTCCTTTATGTGGAAGAAGAGTGGCCACCTGTATTTATTATGAAAAACACTTTGATAGATCTTGTGGGAAATTTATTGGGGATACCAACTTCGGTAGTGATGGAACTGAGCAAAGATGAATTATGGATGCAAATTTATGTACCGCCTCGCTATGTTAATATGACTTACGAAAACTGGCTAACAAACAAGGCCGCTGTTAACAATCGATGGGAGCGGGTACTATTAGGTACCGATTCTATCGAAAAAGAATTAAAGAAACTATATCAAGTATTTAAAAACTACGATCATATGTGTGACATGGTTGGTAATAAAAAGTTCCTAAACATTCATTTTATGTTGAATGATTGGATCGAGCAAAAAGGAAGCGGATCCGACATGTGTGCAATGGCATATATTCTATGGTTACCTAAGCGTATCTTGGACAAACTTGAGATAAAGAGACAGGAGTTCAAGAGAATTTATAATGATAGTGCTGATGCCCCAAACCTTCCTATAGAGAAAGATGATTTATTGACAATTGTTGAAATGCTTGTTAAGAATGCAAAAATGCGATTTGAGAAAAATGTGTCATTTGACACTCCATTGCACGGCAACGATTATGCTGATCCAGATACAGATAAAGAGGTACAGTCAGGATGTGTAATAATGAATCCAGATTTAGAACTAGAAATGGAACCAGCCTATGCACGTTGTTTGACTATGAATGCAACGGAACGTGCCAAAGTTCCAGAATATGAACAGTTACTTGCAGTAGAATATGAAGCTCTTAAAATGCAGATTTACGAAATGTTTTGCCGAAGTATGGCAGATCCAAACCCCGTTGTTCAGTTTTGTAGGAAACTAGGCGACTTACTTAAAGGTTATAATGGTCGACAGAAGGATATGACAGAAAAGCTAATAGAAGATATATGTGCTGAATGTAAGAAGAGCCCTCAAGCTAAAGCAATTGTTGTTTGTCTGTTTGATTACGTGGCGAAACCGTTTGCAAAATATATTAAGAACATGATAACAGATTTGGGCGGATTGAAGACTATTCGAGGTTTTGTGCCAACCGAAGGTGGAATATTTTATTATAACTTCAAAACTGAAAACCGACATATGATGGGGAATAAGGTAATACTGAAGCCAGTATATAGTCCCAAATGTTTGAGACCAATAAATTATAGCATTAGAATAGAATTACATATAATGGAGCCCACCAAACGAGAGCAAATGGTAAGAAAACGTAAAGAACGGGAGCAAATAACAAATAACCGTAAGAAACGGGCACAAGAGACAAGGGGATCTACGAAACATTCACAATGTCTGATATTGTAGTTATCATTATGTTTATGGTTTATGATTACTAGAGAAAAATTTACTATCCTAGATAACATCGTAGGCTTATATTAACAATAGAAATATATGAAACATTACAATTAAACATGATAAAACCGATAAAATATTAATTAAAGAAAAATGACACTATAAAGAAATAAAAAGAAATTTAAATTAATAAAAA
>PPOP03000053.1:0-65259 GCA_003708535.3 Kazachstania bromeliacearum | reverse complement strand
AATTAATCATAAAATTGTAAGGTTTTATATATTTTATATATTATTTTTATATTATTTATTATATAAAAAATCATAGAAGATATTTTACTTTACCTAGATATAGTATTCAAATATAACCTCACTTCATATTATCCTAATTATTGTTAAATCATGTCAACTTCACCTAAATCTTTTACTTTCCGTGAATGATGCAATATTAAGTCATGTACTCCGATTACGACAGTATTGAACATCTTCATGAAGTATCCTGCATGGTACTGGGTTACGTAAAGGCCAGGTGAAAGATCAAATTTCTTGTGGTTGTTCTTTATTGTGTATAATGTACGTTTCTAATTCTTTTATAAAGATGAGGACTAAAATAAAAATTTACTGTACCCTAACCGCAAAGAGCTAGGAGCAATTATTCAACTTCCCATCTTATGCTCGATTTCAGAACACTGGAACAAAAACACTGCCTCACTGTACAGAATACTGAGTAATTCCATAAGACCTTCGGCCATAAAGTCATATTTGCTCTTTATTAAAGGCACTGATTGGTCTTTTATCATATAATTAGTATTTGCAAAGTTGAAGTTTTACTATTAATATTTGTGCTTCTTTCAAAGGTTTTCCTATATCTAATTACAATAAATAATATACAAAACTAATCACATGTCAATTCATTATATTGTACTTTTAAAATGTATACGTGACTTTACTTCCAATTTGAAGCAATACTATCAGCAGAAGTTCTTCCAAATACAACACATTCCAATAAACTAGAACCCCCTAATCTATTGGAGCCGTGAACCCCACCGGATACTTCACCTGCGGCATATAAACCTTTGGCAAGTGGTTCTCCATTACTCTTTAGAACTCTGGCCTTTTCATCAATTTTAGCACCACCCATTGTAAAATGAACAACAGGCGTTATTTCACCAACATAAAGTTCTTCCTTTTCAGAAATATCTGTACCAAATGTATTGATAATTAAGGAACGTCCAAACTGATCATTTTCTGAATTAGAAGAATACAAACGTAATTCTTCAGTTAATTCACTGGGAGAAATGGTCAATTTATAATCATTAATCAAATCTTCAACAGAAACCTTTTTAATAAGTTTCTTATATAGGTAAAAGTCCATATTGTTTTTGTAGTTCTCATAGACCTTTGAACTCATAGCAAGTAAAGCTCTGTTATCATTTTTTGGACACTCTGATTGAATTGATGCAGTCACATCATCTCTTCTACCCAACTCATTAGTGAATCTCTTACCTGTAACTGGATGTAATAGAATACCACCTAAACCTCTTAAGGCTTCTGCTGCTAAAAACTTCCAATTTGATTCACGGTCATTAGGATCAATAAAACCAGTGGGGTGAACTTGAACTTGACTCATGTCAATTAAATCGGCACCTAATGATTCTAAAATATTTTGTCCGTCACCAGTAGTTTGAGCACCATTTGTCGTTGGTAAGTTGATCAACTGTGGTGCATAACGTTTTAACATATCCTTTGAGAAACCAAATCCACCAGAAGCAAATACAACATTTGATGTATTTATTTGCTGTTTAACACCGTTTGTATCGAGATACTCTACAGCAGTGACACGCTTTTGGTCATCTATTTTAATATTAGTCACTGTACTATTAAGTAGAATTTTCACCAAGTTTGGATCAGTTCCGGTGATTGATTCTAACTTCTTGGATAATGTAGAAACAATTTCAAATCCAGGTGGTAATTTACCATTACTTCTGTGAGTTCTTGGAGCTGAGTGTCCACCCAATTGAGCTAATGCATCTAATTTAATTCCGAATTCATTTTGTAACCATGAGATAGCAGAACTAGAATCTGTTGTCAATTTCTTCATCAATCCTTCAGCACCTCTTTTCTTTGCTGATTTAATAGTGTCTTGTAAAAAGAGTTCAGCTGAATCATCGACTGATAGACTCTTTTGAGTATTAGTCCATGCACCATTGATACCACTAGATGCCTTGATCGAGTTACCACCAATAGAGGCAGCCTTATCTAGCATCACAATGGGAATCTTATATTTTGAAACCAATTGATTACCGGCAGACAAACCAGCTAAACCAGAGCCAACAATAACCACCGGTTCAGTGGAGATATATCTTTTTTGTAGGACATTTTGCACTACTTGTTTCAAGGACATTACAATAGCGATAATGAATAGGTAATAAAGTAATCTTTTAAATGGTCTCCTCATTTGTAAACAAAGAATCAATCAAAGTGTACACAATTAGTATTCTGGAGTCTACTAATTTATAGGGTGTGCTTATTTGAATATTGTACACGTCTCAGCAAAAATGGTGGCTCACACCCTGTATTTCATTTTTTTTTATGAAAATTGACAAAAATGATATATTTACATGTTAATGAATATCTATATATATATATTTACAATGCTTAATGAATATTTTGTTGTAATTTGGCCACACGATACAGTTCAAACAATGCTGCTGGTGTCATACCTTGAATTCTACGTGCCTGGCCCATAGTGGTCGGTTGTACCGATTTTAACAAGAGGATACATTCAGAAGACAAACTCGGAATTTTGGAATAATCATAATTTTGAGGTAACACCATTTGTTCATCAGCTTGAAATGCTCGAATAAATTGATTTTGCTTAACCAAATATGGATCATATTTTGCTTGCACATCAATCTTTAAAATGACTTGTTTTGGTAATTGATTAATATCAATATTTAAATCAGGTAAATTTTGGGCTAATTTAGTTAATGTGACATCTTTGAATTTGAAAATATCCCATGCAGATCTATTCAAAGACGAAGTGGCTACTGGGAGACCAATAACTTTACTCCAATTTTCTGCGTTAGTAGAGAAAGATTTCAATTTAGTGACAATATCATCATGTAATCTCTTGTCACTCTTAAATTTTTGCATTCTTTGTTCCGTAACCACTCCATGTTTATAACCCAATTCTGTTAATCGGAAATCTGCATTATCTGCTCTGACAGAAATTCTAAATTCAGATCTGGAAGTAAACATTCTATAAGGTTCAGTGATACCTTTTGTGATAAGATCATCAATAAGTACACCTATGTATGCATCAGAACGAGACAGTTTCAATTGTGGTTTATTTAAAGAATGCAAACCAGCATTGATGCCGGCGATAACACCTTGAGCGCATGCTTCTTCGTAACCTGTCGTACCATTAATTTGGCCCGCTAAGAATAAACCAGAGACTAATTTGGTCTCTAGGGTGTTTTTCAATTGTCTTGGATCTACGTAATCATATTCTACACCGTATGCTGGTTGTAAAATCTTGACATTTTCCAAACCTGGAACCATTTTCATCATATTGGCTTGAACGTCCTCGGGCATAGAGTTGGATATCCCATTAGGGTATATGACATTGGAATCTAAACCTTCCGGTTCCAACCATATCTTATGAGAATCTTTATCACCAAACCTAATCACTTTTGCCTCTATTGATGGACAATAACGAGGTCCCTTTACAGTTTCTCTTATATGTATGCTTTGAGACAAATTATTTAACAAATATTCATGTAATTGCTTTGTGGTTCTAGTTCCGTAACAAACAATTTGTTCTTCCACAGAGACTCTCTCATTCATAAAACTCATGGGGGATGGTATGAGATCACCTTCTTGCCTTTCTAACCCATTAAAATTAATGCTGTTAGCATCTAATCTTGCTGGAGTGCCCGTTTTCAATCTACCTAATTTGAAGCCTGAATCCCTCAAAGTATCACTGATACCATATGTGGGTGATTCATTTATTCTACCAGCGGGGAAACTCTTTAATCCAATATGAATTTCACCACCAAGGAAGGTCCCTGTAGTGATCACCACATTGGAAGTTTTCAACATAGTGTCATCTTCTAAAATAACACCACGTACTAGTGAGTCCTGACCTTGTTCAATAATTAAATCTTTCACTTTCCCCTGCTTCAAAGTTAAATTTGGATAGTCATTCAACACTGCTTGCATCTCTTTCAAATATAATTTCCTATCAATTTGTGCTCTAGGCCCCCAAACGGCGGCCCCTTTACTCATATTAAGCATCTTAAATTGAATACCAGCTTTATCTGTCACTTTAGCAGCTACACCATCAAGGGCATCCACTTCCCTTAACAATGTACCTTTCCCGACACCACCCATACTTGGATTACAAGAGCATGTACCGATCTTGTCCAACTGTGGGGTCACCAAGACAGTACGACTCCCAGTCCTTGCAGCAGCAGTGGCTGCTTCACAACCAGCATGTCCAGCCCCAATAACAACCACGTTATTATCCGGTAGTCCGTCCAGCACCCTCCCAATCTCGGCAGTCCATGAAATATACCGTCTACTTACACCTACCGCATGTCTCCTGACCACACTACCTACTCTAAACATATATCAGTCACAGATCTCTGTGTCTTTCCCTTGTCAAGATCCCAACTCATCAGTCTTATAATAGTAATGAATGAATATGAAAAAAATGAGATCCGACCGAGCCGGAATTCGAACCGGGGTTTCCCGAACTTGACTCCGATTTTGACTCGTGCAAATTAGACTCTGTTCGTTTTTTCAATGTGATTATTTTTCATTGAAATTTAAGAGATGATTAACTTAATTGATTAATGCCTTTGACACTGTTTGGTATTCTGTGAGACGTACTGCACTTTATATTTAAGTGAATCAATCTTTCAAAAAATACTCGGAAGCATTTCTTTTTCTTTAAGATTAAGTGAAGTGGACTTGATTACCTTTTTTGCAATTACAACAACTCATCAATCCCTTACAGATAGATATATACAAGATCTGAGTCATGTCATTAAACGTTTTAGTTTTAGGTAACGGTGGTAGAGAACATGCGTTAGTTTGGAAACTAGCACAATCTCCATCTGTGAATAAAATTTACATCGCTCCAGGTAATGGTGGTACTGCCACTATGGGTGATAAAGTGGAATGTGTCCCTACTTTGAGCCCAATTCCAGAAAATTTCTCAAAATTACAAGAATTTGCCGTGAAGAATCAAATTGATTTGGTTATTCCAGGTCCAGAACAACCATTAGTGGATGGTATCTCTGGTGTTTTCCAAAAAGTTGGTATTCCAGTGTTTGGTCCCTCTGATAAAGCTGCCATTATGGAAGGTTCTAAAGTTTTCGCTAAAGATTTCATGCAAAGACATAACATTCCAACTGCTCGTTACATTTCATCTACTAGTTTTGAAGACGCTAAAAAACATATTGACACTGTCGATTACAATGTGGTCATCAAAGCTGATGGGATTGCCGCTGGTAAGGGGGTCTTAATCCCAACCACTAAAGAAGAAGCCATTGATGCCTTGAAGACCATTATGGTTGAAAAACAATTCGGTGATGCTGGTAATTCAGTGGTCATTGAAGAATTCTTGGAAGGTCAAGAAATTTCTATCTTAACCATTTCTGACGGTTACACTTATTACAATTTACCAGCTGCTCAAGATCATAAGAGAATTGGTGAAAATGACACTGGGTTGAACACTGGTGGTATGGGTGCCTACGCTCCAGCTCCAGTGGCCACTCCAAAATTATTACTACAAATCGATCAAGATGTTATTAAACCAACAATTGATGGGTTAAGAAAAGATCGTTTACCATTTGTCGGTGTCTTATTCACTGGTATAATTGTCACTAAAGATGGTCCAAAAGTGTTAGAATATAATGTTAGATTTGGTGATCCAGAAACTCAAACTGTTTTACCATTATTATCTGATGACACTGATTTAGCTCAAGTTTTCTTAGCTGCTGCAGACCATAGATTGGATTCTGTAGAGATTAAGATTAAAGAAAATTTCTTTGCCACCACTGTAGTATTAGCTGCTGGCGGTTACCCAGAAGCATACAAGAAGGGCGATAAGATTACTATAAATGAAGCTCAATTACCAAAGGATACTTTTGTATTCCATGCTGGTACCAGTTTAGATTCTGAAAACAATTTGGTTACAAATGGTGGTAGAGTCATTGCTGCTTCTGCCATTGCTCCAACTTTAAAGGGTGCTGTTGACCAAGCTTACAAAGCCGTTGAAACTATTCAATTTGAAGGTAGATATTTCAGAAAGGATATTGCTCATCGTGCATTAAACTCAAATGGTACTGAAAATAATGTGGCTATCACTTATGCTGATTCTGGTGTCTCTGTGGATAACGGTAATTTATTAGTGGAAACCATTAAACAAAAGGTTAAATCTACTAGAAGACCAGGTGCTGATTCCGATATTGGTGGTTTTGGTGGTGTCTTTGATTTGAAGAAAGCTGGTTACGACACTGATGATACATTATTAGTTGCTGCCACTGATGGTGTTGGTACTAAATTGATCATTGCTCAAGAGACCAACATTCACGACACTGTCGGTATCGATTTAGTCGCCATGAACGTTAATGATTTAGTCGTTCAAGGTGCTGAACCATTATTATTCTTAGATTATTATGCTACTGGTGCCTTAGATATCAAGACTGCATCCGATTTCGTCTCTGGTGTTGTGGATGGTTGTCTATTGAGTGGTTGTGCTTTAGTTGGTGGTGAAACTTCTGAAATGCCTGGTATGTACCCACCAGGTCATTATGATACTAACGGTACCGCTGTCGGTGCTGTGAGAAGAGCCGATATCTTACCTAAGATGAACGAAATGGAAGCTGGTAACGTCTTATTAGGTTTAGCCTCTGATGGTGTTCATTCTAACGGGTTCTCCTTAGTTAGAAAGGTCATTAAACACGTTGGTTTATCCTGGGAAGATCCTTGTCCATGGGATTCTACAAAGACTTTAGGTGAAGGTATCTTGGTGCCAACAAGAATTTACGTGAAGCAACTATTACCATCTTTGAACCAAAAATTATTATTAGGTTTAGCACACATTACTGGTGGTGGTCTTGTAGAGAACATCCCTCGTGCTATTCCAAAACATTTACAAGCTAGAGTGGATATGAACACATGGGAAGTTCCACAAGTAATGAAATGGTTTGGTAAAGCTGGTAACATCCCATTGGATGACATCCTTAGAACATTAAACATGGGTATCGGTATGGTGCTTATTGTTAAGAAGGAAAACGTTGAAGCTGTCAAGAAGCTATTAGCTGAAGCCAATGAAACCGTCTACGAAATCGGTTCATTAGTTCCAAAACCAGAAGGTCAACCAGGTTGTGTAGTTGAAAATGCTACTGACCTATATTGATTTCAAATCCGCATATTTAATACTGTATACTAATCTAATATATTACATGAAAAGAACATTAATGTCATCTCTTATATCTGTTTTCTTCTCTTACATACTAGTCCTTACAGCTCGTTTCTCACGGCGCTCTTGTTTAAATGATTTCTAAATCAACGCTTAAAAAAACATACAATTTAAATATAAGAAGGGAAACCTTAGAAGAGGCTTGAACTCTGTTGGAAAACGTATTAACGTCAATTGCAAGGGGAAATACAGTTGAAAGACTTTACAAATATGGAACAAGAAACACTGATTTCACAGGACTTCCAAAATATTCTTTTGAATTCAATTCCATTAGACAAAGAGAAAAGTACCGGTAAAGATTTAAGGAAAAACATATATGGATCAACCAATGTTAGTGTGAGCAATACTGATGATCCAAACACTTATGAAGATGTGTTTGATTTAAATCCTCAATTTTTTGATAAATGGGTACCATTTTTAAGAAATGCAGTGGAAAAGGATGAATTGAGCACTGTGGTGGATGAACTTGAAACTTCCATTGACGATAATTTCCAAGATTTGGAATTACAATTGTTACAAGACTTACAAATCAATGATAAATTGGAAACATCTATCGGTGAAGTTTCCAATATACAAGCTACCATCGAACAAGACTTGTTAAGACAAGTAGAATCATTCCAAAATGATTTGACACAATCTACAAATGAATTAATCAGAAAGAAACAAGTTTATGTAAATAACAAGAAGACTTCTTTGAAAATATCAGAATCAATCATTTTAATTAATAAAGTAGTAAGAATCCTGGAATTATCTAGTAAATGTCAACAGTTGATCAAAGAAAGGAAATTTTTCAAAGCATTACAAAACTTAGACAATTTAGAAAGACTTTACTTACAAGAGTTTAAAAACTATAATTTCCAATTCTTAAAGGATATTTACACATCTGTCCCATTATTAAAATCTGCTACGAAAGATGAATGTATCAATTTGATCAAAAATTCGTTCAATTCCAATCTGGGTAAAAATTTATCTGCCGTTGGGGATCAAGTGTTTTCTTCTTATCAAAATGAATTACTACCTAAGTGGTCGGATAGGAAGAATTCAATGAAATTATACAATACATTTAAATTTAATTCTCCTGTCGAAATATCTACTAGAGATCAAATAATATTACAAAAGATAACTTTAGAGAATTTTTTTAACCTTGATGAATTTTACGATGCTATTATGATTTTCCAAAGATTAAACGAATTGAATTATTTACTTGCAGAATTTAATAAAGAATATGAATTTAGAAAGAATAAATTAATACATCCCTTGGTATGGAAAAAATCTGCAGTATCTAACATTAACTCTGTTCCCGGGGATATATCTATGGATCCATTTACCAAACAATTAAGCTTAGAGTTTCTGAAAGATTATTTCTTGAAAATTTTAGGGTTTTTATTATATGATATAAATCTTAACAAATCTACGGAATATATTTTGGTTAATAATAACTATAATGCCACTAATGAATTTTGGGATGGGTTAATGAATAGATTACAACCTTATTTGAAATATTTCTTAAAGAATAATTTGAACTCTGTTGATGAATTAGTTGAGTTTAAAGATTTTTTGGCAATGTTCGTTTGCATTTTGGAAAATTATAAATTAAATATAACTCCCTTGTATGACATCTTAATGAGAACTTTTGAAAAATACTGTAAATTAAACATTGAAGCATTCGAAGACGAATTTATAGCTTTATTAAATGACGACGATTTTATGCCCTTAACTGTTAATGATCCGGTATTATACGAAAAAGTGATTAAAATTTGTTGGTTAACTGACGATCAACAATTGAAAGATGCCGCAATTAAGAGTACTCGAGGTTCTGGTCCTTTTTCAGTTGTACTTCCATTTTCTCCTTTATATCCCATGACGTGTACTCTTGCTAAAAAGACATACTCCAAAATTAGCACTTTCATATCAGAATTTTATCGTCATGAATTAGCTGTTCTTAACAAGATTTTGGTTAATACGATGGAAAGTGTTTTCAACAATGTTGTTAATAAAAAAATTAGAGAGAAATTGGATAGTACTTCTAGAGAAGAAATCTCTCAAATTTTGATTAATTTAGATTATTTTATTCTGGTGGCTAAAGAATTTAGTAATTACATGACTAAAGAAAATATTCTTGAAAATCCTGATGTTGAAATTAGACTATCATCCATTAAACAATTCACTGAAAGTAGGAAGATGACTGAGAGTAAGTTAATTGAACTGATTGATTCTAAAATTTCTGACATTTTGGAGACTGTCAATTTCGAATGGCATTCTAAGCACATACGACAAGAACCAGACATTTCTATTATCGATGTAGGTCAATTTTTAGAGATGATGTTCGCATCCACTTTAGTGAATTTACCTTACAGTGTTCAAACACTTTTAATTTTTAGAGAATTTGATTCTTTAACTAGAAAAGTGTTGGATATCTTATTAAATGAAACTCCAAACACTATTAGCCAAGAGTCCGTGCATAATTTTGGTATCGATATCCAATATTTACAAGGTATTATTCCAAGAATTTTCCCGACTTTAGGAGATCCTTCAGGTGTTAGTGAAAATACACATGCCCAATCCCCAATTACGCCTTCAACACCAACTTTCAGTGGCAATAATGGATTTGGTTCGAATATATTACTGGAAAACAATATTAAATCATTGGAGGAAACATTTATTGAATTAAATCAATGTATAGAGTTATTACGTTCACATAATTCAGCTGAATACTCTGATCCTGAAATGAGAATGAAGAAATATTCTCGTATTAAACCGGAGGAGGCTAAACAATTACTAAGTAAAGTGAGATCTATGCAACCTACTACACCAACATTGGATGGAAATGGTCGCCCATCTCCTGGAATCAATAACGAATCAGATTCTAATGCTGAACCTGGATCAAGTGGTAGACTAGCCAATTTCTTTAATAGGCGATAGATGGCATATAGACACATTTATATAATTATTATTATATGTATATCATAATATAATTTTTGCGATGACTTGAAAAAATAAATCTCAAATTTTGAATGACAGCTTGATAGTAGTTAGTAGTAGCGTATCATCAGTGTCAAATCATACAATGGGTAAACGTGCATCAGATAACGGTGGTAATCAACAAAGAAAGAAGTTTAAAGTTTCTTCTGGGTTTTTGGATCCTGGTACATCGGGTATTTATGCTACATGTTCAAGAAGAAAGGAACGTCAAGCTGCTCAAGAATTGGGATTGTTCTTTGAAGAGAAATTGGAAGAATATTATAAAGAGGAGATAGAGAGTCTTAATAAAGAAGAGAATGACGAAGAAAAGGATGATACCGAACCTGTTAAAGAATTATCTATTGAAGAACAATTGAATAAAGAATTGGCTGAAATGAAAAAGAACGACAAACCTAAGACCAAAGAGGAGAAGAAGAAAGATTTATTGCAATTTATTGAATTGAATTGTGAATGTGTTATCTTTTGTAAGACAAGACGTCCTATTGTTCCAGAAGAATTTGTAGAAAAGATTATCAAAGAATTAGCTGATCCATCAAATAAAGCAAAGAGAACCAGATACGTACAAAAATTGACACCAATTACTTACTCATGTAGTGCATCAATGGATGAATTGATCAAATTGACCGACCGTGTATTGGCACCTCATTTTCATAAAGAGGAAGGTCAAGAGGATTATAAATTTGCTGTCGAGGTCAGCAGAAGAAATTTCAATACTATTCCAAAGATGGATATAATTAATCAAGTGGTTTCACAAGTAGGTAAAGGTGGTAAGTATCAACATAAAGTGGATTTGAAAAATTATGATAAATTGATTATCATCGAGTGTTTTAAAAGTAACATTGGGATGTCGGTTGTTAATGGTGATTATTCTAAGAAGTACAAGAAGTACAATGTTCAAAAGATCTTTGAAGATAAGTTTAAAGAAGATGAAAGTGACAAATAGTAATATAACTAATATATAAGTGTAGTATTTATTAAAATGTATATGATCTTATACCCTTATTGTAATCAATAAATTTCTCCCAAGCAATCCAATCACTACTTGTGTTTGGAATTATACCCATTTGATTTAACTTTCTAATACCAATAAACATTAATATCGCTTGTCCCAAAATATATATAAACATTGCACCTCTGACAGAATTTTTAGTGGATTCGTTACCTAGTACAGGTTGGAAAGTCTTATTAATACCAAAGATAGCTTTAATTGGACCAGATAATAACATTAAAGCGGTCATAATGGGTATAATTTGTAATGATGCACCTGACATATATGACATGAAGAAATTCATAGGTATAGATTTAGCAGGTGCAAAGGCAATTTGCCAAGCCTTTTGTGTTAGCATTGCATCCATATTCTTATTTGTGGCCACATTCTTAGAAGTGCCATTACTGTGACCGGTAGAACCACGAGTGGATTCCTCCACCGGTTGATAACCCAACGGAGCGGGCAATTTGTTCTCTGGAACAGTTTTAATAGAGTCTGGATATTTAGAGTCGGTAAGTTGGATTACCCATTGGTGAGGTTGTTCAGTCATATTGATATGGTATAGTATGGTTGTTGTATTCCTTTATTCTTTGGATTATAAGAATTTCACTTATTTTAAAGAAATTTAAAAAAAACAATTCCATCACTATCACTAAAACAAGAAAGTGACAGTAAAACAATTAATAACAGTCATAAATCATGAATTTATTGCGTTAACATTAAGGAGTTACTTAGTACAAACAATCTATAAATACTTATCGTCCAGTAACTGCCCCATCTTTTGAATTAAATGCTCGACGGTCATTTCTCTGATTGGATCATGGACCTCTTCTTCCTCTTGTTCTTCATGCTCTCCTTCTTGATTCTCATCTGTATCAACGTAACGTGTGGCGTTTATGGGGATTTGAGGAATCAAATTACCATTTCCATCATCTACATAACTACCACCACCCAATATTTGACCATACATGGCTCTCGTGTCTGGTAGTATAACAGAATATATGTATTGCCAGGCTTCATTTTGCAAGATATCAAATATATCTTGAGAGATTAATTCCACTTTATATACATTGGAAAATTTCAATAATTCTTCTGCAATTAGTACTAAATGCCCCATATACCCATAATTTGTATGATGTTTTTGATAAAATGTGTATGTGTTCGTATAACCCGCCATAATTAAATCTTTCGTTATATTGAAATCATCAATGGTAGGGTCTAAAATTTCAGATAAAGTATCCATAAATTGTCTTGAATCATGTAAAGAAAACAACGAGTAAACCAGAAATGGGTTATATGATAGTTCCATGGGACCTGTGAAAAGCTGTTGAATGATATCAAATATTACATTATGCCAAAAATTATTCCAAGGATGAGAGAGAAAAATTGTCAACAATTTAGGAAGTACTTGTGAATCAAACAGTTTTATCTTAAATGCATCACCAACAGTAGGGTTTTCACGAATCTTCTTATTCTGTACAAGACTAACGTACGGTGTATCATACGAATTATTATTGGTGGATTCATCAACCACATTTTCCCCAACCACATCTGCGTCAACTTCAAGGTGAACAGAATTGTCTATAAAAACGTCATCTTGTTGTGCGTTTAATAATTCATGTTCTAATTGATTCCGGCATTGATCACGTTCTTGGGCTATCTGTCCGGATAGATGAGAATTCAATGAATTCATATTGGAACAATGTAATAATTCAGCAATCAATTCAATGATCTTGATTTTCACAATACCTAAAGGTTTATACATGTTACCAATTTGGTTTTGTAAAGGTAATATATCATCTCGTTGATCTAAAATTATCATTAACAATTCAGGGAGTTTCTTTGTGAAAATGGAACAAAGATAACCCAAATATAAAGGGTCTTTGTTAGATGGTGGATTTTTCTTCAGCGTCAATGATGAAAGTGGTATTTGATCATAATCTGAGTTGTTCTTCCTAATCAATTCAATAATAATGGTCACGATGTTACATAATGAAGAACTCTTCTCTTCAAGTAAAATGGTAATCAATCGATTGACTACTTCTGGAGAACATAACTGCCTAGTCAGTTTGTTAGGTCCTATGGACATTTCATCTAAAGGGATATTTGCAGAAATTTCAATTAGCCCCTTCAAAAATTCAGTGACACAACTTTGAACACTCGGTGAGTATTTGGAATTATTAAAAAAATCTATACATTTGGAAATTAATTGTTGGTCGTACACTAAATCGATGATACCAGTTGGTGAAATAACTTTATCTGTAGAGATCAACTTTAATAAAAAATCAAATAATATTGGTATGTTGTTATGATACAAAATATCATCCACCAACGATTTTTGCTGTCGAATAAAATTCAAATATGGTTCTTGTCTTATTATTAGTAAACTTTCATGAATCTTTAAAAAAATTGATAATTGTGGTGATTTTTCACATTTAAAATTTGGATGGTTGATGATGGCCCATAATTTGCTGATACGATTTTGATCCTTTAACAGTAATTCACTTATTAACCAAACATTTTCCATTGAGAAAATTTCTGAAATTGTGGTAGCTTCTTTCAACGGGCTCCAACAGACCGTATTATTATTAGTAATAGTATTGTCATTATCATCAATATCATTATCACAGTCTTTTGATATATTAGCATCGATTTTTGTGATTGTATTTAATTCATTAATTTCATATGGATTAAATTGGTCTATAAAATCGTCAGACACATATCTTGTCGTTTCATTAATATCATCCATGCATGTCATCAATCTTTGCAGTAAATAATCTATATGTTGCACTTTCGTACCCTCTTCACTATCATAAAAATAGCCCAAACATATAAAATCCAGTAACATGTTATTAGATGCAGACAATTCTGTAATCAAATCATCTTCCTTCAATATTCTTTCAATAAACGAACAGTTTAAAGCATGTTTATTCAATGATACAAGGGAACTACTATCAGTCCTTATATCATTACTCAAATATAACATGGACGACACACTAGATCTAGAATTAGAGGTCACTGTCCCTAGAAACCTATTACTATTATTGGGTGTATTATTAATACCAATTCTACCATTGGATATCGTATTTGAATTATTGCCATCATTCATTATAGTATCTATATTTAGTGATTCAAACTTGCTTAAATCGTAGCTGTAATCGTCCAGATCCGAATCATTAGCATTGATCATATAATCAATGTGGTCATCCATTGTGGCATCGGCTCCCATTTTATTAATTTGTTGGAGCACTTTCAGATACTCGTTGAGGATCTTGTTAATGTTGGACTTGTCCACATTAGGTCCAAACGGCCAGAACGACATCACGAGGGCAGCTCAATATATGGTAGAAATTGTGTGTATTTGCTGGTAGTTTCACACTTTAAAGCATCGAACACTATAATAATTTTCCAATATTTGAAAATGATCTTTTCACTTATTTAATGTAAAGTAATTAACCTTTAAAGGAAAAAGACACAGTAAACAAACCAACTGAAGAAAGGTTTGCAAAGAGATGAGAGCCTGTAGTCGATTGATATTTAACTTCGTTGCCGTGTTTGTCGGGTTACGTTACCTGTGTGGGACTGACTCTTGTTCGATTGCGTTGTCGGGTGTGTGTCCTTACACCTCCTTGGCCAATTGGGACACCAAGTTGAATGAATGGTCTCCACTATATAGGGATCAAGTGGTCCCCACAGTAGGGAAATGGTACCAACAAGTGGAACCACATTTGGAACAGTTCAAAGAAACAGTGATGGTGCCAGTGCAAGAAAGGGTTGTCATCCCTTTCCAAGAACGTGTTACGCCACCTGTGGTTGAATTTGTAAAGAATCAATGGACCAAATGGGATGGTAACCATTATGTGGACCAATTATACATTAAACTATGTTATTTACGTGAGAAAATCAATTTCTACTATAATGGGATCATTAGACCATACGTGGTCACTAAGTTGGACCATTATAAGATTGTGAAACGTTATGGGAAATTACAACAGTTATTATCTGTTCAATATGATTCATTGAAAGGCCAATACCATTCTTTAGGTGAGAAATACAATGATTACAAGAAGAAATTATATTTGACTACGAGCACTACTGCTACTTCAAGCACCACACCAGCGGAATCTGAGAAGAGCACTGCTACTTCTACTGCAACAACTGATTCTCCTCAGGTTACCGATATTAACGAGCAAGATGATGAAAGTGAAGGTGACGAATTTTACGATGCTGAAACATCTACATCTACAATCTATAAGACCGTCACTGTCACTTCCGATTCTTCTGTCGAGTCTTCCGCTACTACAGGTGGTGAAACTCCCAAACCAGATGATCTTGTCCATAAGGAATCTGATGAACTTATCATTGACGAACAAGCTAGTTTACAATTGGAATTTGATGAATGGTCAGGATCCATTGAAAAAAAGGTTAAATCAATTATATCTTTGTTCGATAAAGAAATCAGTAGATCCATTACTAAGATGATCAACAAGACTGAAGAAGCTTTAAAACCTAAGATTCAAGATTATATCCATTCCACTGAGTTAAGTTTCAGAAATATCACAAAGGCCATTCAAGACATTGATTGTAAAGAAGAAATTGATCCAGCCACTGGTGAAAAAATCTATTTCGATAAGTCAGGTACCACTCAATTGGATCAATTCATTGACAGACAATTAGTACGTGACTATTTCACTCAAACAAATGAAATTACTGACGATGTTACTGATGCTATGCAACATGATTTGAATGAATTGATGAAGCAAATAAACGAAAGAGTCGATTTACTTCGTAATGATTATGCTGATATGTATGAGGAATGGGCTAACATTGTGGTCAATGAATGGTCTAAGAGACTAGTGTATGTGGATGTTGTCGGTGCTGCTTTAGAAGATGATTCCATGGAAGAAGATGACACTGATTCTGAAAAGAACTGGAAGAAATTCTTGGAAGTGAAGAAAAGTGTTGTGAAGGCCAGAGATCAACTGTTAGACCATCCAGCCAATTTAAAGAAGGCAGAAAAGTTCATTAAGAAAGTGGAAAACACTTTAGAGACTTTATTAAAGGAAAATGGTGAATTTGCTTACATCTTAAGAGCCAAGGCCAATTTAGCTTTCCAAAAACGTGAAAAGGAAGAAGCTGATTTGAAGAAATTGCAAGAAGAAGAAGCTGAATCCAAGGCACAAGCTGAATTACTAGCTGCAGCTGAAGAGACCAAATCTGTTGAATCCTCAGACTGATTATATTATGTTATATCATATTGTATTAAATATATATATATATGTATATATGTATGTATCTGTATTAAATAGTTGTATTTACTGTTACCCGAATGGTCTTTTTCAAAGGGGATCCAATTGTTAATACAACTTTACCATTAAAGAGGAGTCTGTCACAGTTTGCAAACTATTATAGCAATTCTACCAGGCTCAACGATGTCCAACAGTATGGATCCAATAGACAGAGAATTTATTAACACATTGTATCCGTCTTATCTGTTGAAACAGCCAATTGCATACGATCTGTGGAGCCAATACTATGATAAAAAGAAGTTATTCCATAAATTGAGTCAAAGCAAGAGTATAAACACCACAGTGGCTCATACTGTACATAACAAGACCTTATCTAAAGCTCAGAAGAAAGAAATATGGACTAATTTGATGAATTTGAATGTGTTAGGTAATCTTTCATTCGATTCCACTAACGATGAGTACCTTTTACAAGTGTATAAATATTTTTATCCTGATACATTAAATGATATCAAAGGTATATCAGACTTGGTCAAATCAAATGATACTAATGGTGTGACCGTTGCAGAAAATGTTATTCATGATAATGAATCAATAAGAGACAATGATATGGAGGACAATAGTGAAGACGATTGCATTGCCTCTGATAGTGATATTGATTTAGATGATAACGAATCTTCTGATAAGGAAATGGAAAGTGAAGATCCCAAATTGAATTCTAATGGTGAAGAATGGAAATTTTATAATGGTAATGACAAAGTTTCATTGACCAAATCGAAAAATAATTATGTGAATACAGATATTTATCGTACTATTGGTTACCCCTTACCTACACAATGGATCACTCAACCAAATAATTGTGTAGTGGTCTCTAATGATGGGTTTTCCAAATTGACTCCGAATGCCACTTGGCCAAATTATTTATCTTATGAAAGGACAAGTTCCTTTGCTAGTCATAGACCAAGAAATAGTTCGATATCTGGGAATTTAACTAAATCAGAATTTGCCATCACTTGGAGTAATAACTCTTTACCGTTACAAAATTTAGCTATATTTTATTATGAAGTAAGAATAACATCTGTGAGTAGTTCACAAGGTGGTGCCAACAGTAATATTATTGTTGGGTTTAAATGTTCTCCCTTCACTGATAGTGAACCTACCACAAGTATGGAAAGACCAAGTTCTATGGGTCGAGCAAGGGGGGAATCTATAAGAAGAAATAGTATGAGTGCTGCTATGTCCACTAATATTGTAACTAATCCAAATCAATCACCAACAAGTGAAAGTATGACTAGATCATCGTTATTTATTGGAACACCATCAAGCTCATCTGCAAACACGAATACTTCTCTACTAGAAGAAGGATTCTTCGGTTATTGTGGATCTGATGGGAACATTTCATCTGGTACAGATTTTAATGAATATTCTACACCATATGGTTGTGATGATATTATTGGTTGTGGTATCAATTTTATTGATGGTTCCATTTTCTATACGAAGAATGGTGTGTATTTAGGTTCTGCCTTCAATGATTTACATGATATTAATTTAATCCCAGCAATTGCATTAAGACTTGGTAATTCTGTTTCTACAAATTTTGGTCTCTATGAAGAATTTATGTTTGACATTGAATCCTATCAAAATAAATGGAAAACAAAGGCATATTCACATATTTATCAATCCTTTGCAAAAATTAAAGTACAAGGAGAAGATGAACAACAAATAACGGGGAATGATACTATTAATAAAGAAGGTGATAGCACGAATGATGCATCTTCTTCACTTGATTTCAATAAAAAGACTCAAGAGAATGGTGGAAATATGTATAAACCACCTGGTGACAAAATTAATTTATTAACCACTGAAGATAATTCAATTCCATCTACTTTAAACAGTGTCATCAATGATTATTTAATTCATGAAGGTTTAATTGATGTCGCCAAAGGGTTCTTACAAGATTTACAAAATGATTATTGTGGTAGTAGAGAAGTGGATGATGAAGAGAATAAAGTGATCATAGAAAATGAACGACAAATAGTGAAAGAGGAAAAAATGTTAATGATAAGACAACAATTGAAAAAATTGATCCATGAGAGGAAAATAGATCAATGTATTGAGTATATCAATAATCAAATACCGAATTTATTAGATACTAACGTGGAATTATTATTTGAATTAAAATTGAGTCAATTTTTAATAAGTATTGTGGAATCTTTAAACATTGAATTAATCTTACAAAATGCACAAGAATTATCTAAAGCATTTGTTCAAAATACTAATATAAATAAACCATTGAGAGATAAATTCAACGATACATTAAGCACAGTGTCAGCATTACTTGCGTATTCAGATCCCAAAATCGAAGCACCTGAAGAGTTATCATCATTTTTAACAGATGAATATTTAGATGATCGTCTTTTCCAAGTGGTCAATTCTAATATTCTTTTATTTTTGAATAAAGACAGTGAATCATTATTGGATAATATGATCGAGGACACTAGAACTATGTTAACTACCTTGAGGGAATATAAAGCTGCTGGTTCGGTGATCGAAAATGGTGCAGAATTGAGATATTACAAAATAATTAACTTGGAAGAAGATATATTGAATTTATAAATATAAAGAAATTAGCTAGAATATATATATATATACGTGTATGTGTATATATACAATGAGTATCCATTGTTAACAAACAGTGTCCTACACGACTTAAACGTAAACCCCGAAAGAATTGGAAGTGAATACTGTGGCCAAAGCAAAGAACACACTGGTAGCCGCACTTAGAATTGTGAACAATAAGAACTTAGAGATAAAGGATTTCTTGGAGTATGCAGTCAATAGGGTCATTACTAACAGTATAATAGTAATTATGGATGCCACTATAGCATAACGTGGTTGTAAATTCAAAGGGACTGTTGGTACAAATTTGTTGGTCTTGGAGGCTTCATTCTAGATATAAAGAGGTAACTTCTTGTTAGTATTAAAGGTGTTCGTCAATTATACGTTTGGATTCCATTGGATGACATACTAGTAATTGTTCGTAAGACATTGTATATGATTGTTTTGTTTAAGGTGTTGTTATTGTTTGTTCTATTAAATATAATGGAAAAATTGTTCAATTGTAATTTTCATATTTAATGGAAAAGCGGTTAAATAAAGGATCAATCTTTCAAGTGAATAAATGTTGGCAACAAGTCGAATCCAGCGGTTGAAGAATGTGGCCAGTCGATTAGTACAAATTAGAGGTCCCTTGAACAGAAAGAATTACGGAATTTCGTTGAGTAGAAAGTACGTTACTGGACATCCAGTTTACAGCCCCCCGAATTTAGAGGAGATCTCCACTAGATGGAGTAAGATGAGTGAACCGATACGTAGTGAGATTCAAGAGTATATAAACTGGCAAATGGAAGGTGATTGGCATGCAATGACTGCTGACGAATTGAGATGCGCTTACTATATCGGGTACGGTAAATGTGGTGCTCGAGCCGATGGAAATGATAGTAAAACCACACCAGTGAACATTTCATATATTGTATTGAGAATGCTGTTCAATGTGACGTTGCTGATTGCTATTGGTGTGTCGTTCACAAACATGAACAATGATAAATTGAAAATTAAAGAACTGGAACAGCAGGAAGCATAGCAAGATCAACCGGATAAACAACAAATTGCATCACTTCCTGTACTTGATAACCTCTTTTCTTCTCTCAATCAACTCATCAAGTTCATACCGTGTTAATAATATATTCATTCATTATGGCAATTATTCCATAAAACAACTTGTAAATACCCAATTCTGTTGCAACAAAATTGCACAGATCCATGCATTCCCTACAAACATCGATACCAATAGACCTATAACCCAATACTGACCTTCCTCCACCCTTCCATTGATCAATTCACTCTGGTTCATCGCTGGATTTTACCCGGAATTCACGTTGCAAATTTTTTTTCTTTTTCCATTGAAACGCCAAAACGATTCCATAATAAAAAATGAAATGATAAACATATATGTAATGTATTCTAACCTTTTTCCATCGATCAAAAGCAAATAACATACTCAATGTCTGAATTGAAGATTGCCGACGCTCACCACAATGCATTGGGCTCAGTGGTCAACTCTGGTCCAGTGTCCATTTTAGCCTACTGTGCTTCATCTATCTTAATGACTGTCACCAACAAATTTGTGGTCAATTTAGAAAATTTTAACATGAATTTCGTTATGCTTTTCGTTCAATCTGCTGTGTGTTGTTTCACTTTAGCTGTTTTGAAAACTTTAGGTTATGCCAAGTTTAGACCATTGAACAAGACTGATGCTAAAAACTGGTTCCCAATCTCTATTCTTTTGGTTTTAATGATTTATACTTCTTCCAAAGCTTTACAATTTTTAGCTGTGCCAATTTATACCATTTTCAAGAATTTAACCATTATCTTAATTGCTTACGGTGAAGTTTTATATTTCGGTGGGTCTGTGACCTCCATGGAATTATCATCTTTCTTATTGATGGTCTTATCCTCTGTCGTGGCCACTTGGGGTGATCAACAAGCTATTGCCGCTAAGGCTGCCGCTGCCCTTTCCGAAGCTGAATCTGTTTTCAACCCAGGTTACTTCTGGATGTTCACCAACTGTATCTCCTCTGCTATGTTTGTGTTGATCATGAGAAAGAGAATTAAGTTGACCAATTTCAAAGATTTTGACACTATGTTTTACAATAACATCTTAGCTTTACCAATCTTATTGATCTTCTCATTGTTTGTGGAAGATTGGTCATCTGCCAATTTAGCTACTAACTTGTCTCAAAGTTCTTTAACTGCTATGATCATTTCTGGTATGGCTTCTGTCGGTATTTCATACTGTTCTGGTTGGTGTGTTCGTGTCACTTCATCTACTACTTACTCTATGGTGGGTGCCTTAAACAAATTACCAATTGCCCTATCTGGTCTAATATTTTTCGATGCTCCAAGAAATTTCTTGTCCATCTTCTCCATTTTCTTGGGTTTCTTATCTGGTATTGTTTACGCTTTAGCTAAACAAAAGAAACAACAAGCTGCTAAATGATTAATGGATTATTAGTAGTATATAAGTTATATTTATTTTAGATATATATGTATAACGGTTAGTCTGTTTTCTATTTCTGCTTTGACAGTTATTATGGTTTGAATAATTCAGGTAATGCATCTGGTAAATCAACAATATCTTTAATGACATATGAACCATCGGGACTCTTACCCAATATTTCAAGCATTTCATGACCTTCTTGTTCCACCACGTGCACACAACGATTCATTCCTAATTCAATACCCATCTTAATATTACTACCTGAATCATCTACAAACCAACTGTCAGAATAATTGGTTAACCCACTTTGTAATTTAGCTCTTTCAAAAGCCTTTGGATCAGGTTTACAAATTAATGTATCCAATTGTGAATAATCACAATATGTAATACCATCAAATAAATCACCTAACCCTAATAATCTAATACATCTTAATGCGTGTGTCTTATAGGCATTAGTGAATAACCATAATTTATCACATTTCCCACTAGATCTTAATTTAATTAACATTTCTCTTAATGGTACGTTGGGGGTCAATATATCTTGTAATGGTAATGCATCATCTACCATCTTATTATATTCCAATGCATTGATCCCATGGAACATCACTAGACCTCTTATAGCCAGACCATATTCTTTATAATACGTTTTATTTAATGCAGTGGCTTCTTCTTTATTTAACCCTAATTGATTTTGGAAATATTCTACAATGGACACTTGCATCATATCATGAATCTTAGTGGAGCTCTTGTACAAACAATTATCGATATCAAAGAAGAATATTTTCTCATTGGGACCGGCTCTTACCGGTTCATCCACGGGGAAAGTAATTTGTGAACCCGGGTGTGTTAACGATTCTAAATGTTGTTGATTTAATTTTATTTGACGTTCCACGTGGGTTCTGTACACTTGTTGTGATTGGTGAGCAATAGTCATTATATAGAGGGAATATTAGCGGAAGGTTCTTTGGTAATGATACTATTGTTGTTAACTCATCGAGAAAATGACTAATTTATATATCTTTATATCTTTAAATTTTTTTTCAAAATTTTCATTATCTTAATTATGACTATTATAAAATTGAGTGAATTTTGTCACTTGTTTTCAATGTTTCTATTTGCTTTTGTATTAGTGATTGGAATTGATCAGTGTAATATTTGCTCATTATGTTATCAACCAAATCATTAGTAGATTGCGTATCTTGACCTTCGGAATCTTCCGGATTCAGACTTAAATTTGTTAAAAAATTAATTAATTTATCTGACATTTGATCAATTTGTTCCTGATCACAACCATATTTTTGTAAATCTTTAATCAATGACATTGTGGGTTCCACTAATTTATATATTTCAATTCTTTGTGAATCAATTAATCCGAGAGTAGCCAATTGTGATTTTTCAATTGTTGCATTAATCATAGAACGATCATCATCATTATCGTCCCCTTCATGGTGAGATACAGTGGTCCCCTTAGCATCTACCAATGATTGTAATTCTTGCATGTTTTGATCAATGTTGTCATTAATCTGTGTCAATAATTTTTGCTTGAAATTTTCAGTATGAACAAATTCACTGATCACTACATTTTTAGATTCAATTAAATTCTCCACATTGTCATTCAGTATGTGAGCAAATGCTAATTGGATTATATCTTTGGTCAATTGTTCATCCCAAGGGAAACAAATTTCATCTTGAAATAAATTATGTAATTGAATCCATTGTAAATTGGTCAAGGGTAAATTAGTTGAATGATTTATTATATTTCTTTGCAAGAGATGACATTTGTCCCTGATCATTTGATTGTATTTGTCAGGTATTGTGGTCATACATTTTTTCAAATCTTGAAATTGTGATAACATTGATTCTAACCACTTGGTAGCACCACTTGAAGTAAATCTGTTGATGAAATTTGATACACTCAACGACCATTGAGACAATTGTAACAGTAAATCTGTTGAGTCACTGCCCCCATTGTGTAGATCTAATGGTTTGTTACTGTGTGACACACCACTAGTCCATTCGGGCAATTTTTGCACTTGGTACAAGTCGTCTTCAAAACACAGTTGTCTCAATTGCACGTCCGTGTCCCTCAACTTGTCAAACAACTGTTTCACGTCCTCAGTGATGGTCAACACGTCCCTGTAGTGTTCTTTCAAATTGTTAGCCAATTGCACGTCATTCCTGGCCAGGTCCTGGTTCGCCTCCAGCAGCGTGTCCTTCAAGTGCGACACGTGGTGGTCCTTCAGCAGCTGCAACAATTGTGAGTCCACGTCCTCTTGATTCATGCTCATTACTTCACTCTTTGCAATATCACCATAGTAACAACTTAATCAATATACACTTTAATTAACAAAAGGGTTGACCCTCCCGTGTGTCACGTGCCTCTCTTTTTTTTTCTGCGCTGAAAATTTTTCACTTTTTTTTTCCTTCAAATTTTCAACTCATCTCTTATTTCATTACTGTTACTGATAGACAGTGGAACTCAAGACAGTACAGCAAGAGACCGAATATGCCCCCAGTATCCGCATCCAAAGCCAAGAGAGACGCCAAGAAGGCCGAGAGAGACGCCAAGAAGGTCGCCTCCGGGAAGACCGTGCGTAGATCCAAGAAGACCGCCGAAGTCGCCGATGAAGCCGAATTGGCTGCCAAAGAGATTGCTCAATTGAAATTGCAACAAGATAAGGACGGTTTGTCCGACCGTGTGACCACCGGTGTGTTGGCCTCTTTGGAGACCTCTCGTGATTTGAAAATGACCTCTGTGTCTTTGTTATTCCACGGTAAAGTCTTGATTCAAGATTCTACTTTAGAATTAAATTACGGTAGAAGATACGGTCTTTTAGGTGAAAACGGTTGTGGTAAGTCCACTTTCTTAAAGGCTTTAGCCACTAGAGAATACCCAATCCCAGAAAATATCGATATTTACTTGTTAGATGAACCTGCTGAACCATCTGAATTCTCTGCATTGGATTATGTGGTTAACGAAGCTCAAAATGAATTGAAAAGATTAGAAGATCTTGTGGAAAAGATTGTCTTGGAAGAAGGTCCAGAATCTGAATTGTTAGAACCATTATACGAAAGAATGGATTCTTTAGATCCAGACACTTTTGAAAGTAGAGCTGCTATTATCTTGATCGGTTTGGGTTTCAACTCTAAGACTATCTTAAAGAAGACCAAGGACATGTCAGGTGGTTGGAAAATGCGTGTGGCTTTAGCTAAAGCTTTATTCGTTAAACCAACTTTATTGTTATTAGATGACCCAACTGCCCATTTGGATTTAGAAGCTTGTGTTTGGTTAGAAGAATATTTAAAGAGATTCGACAGAACTTTAGTGTTAGTGTCTCATTCTCAAGATTTCTTAAACGGTGTGTGTACAAACATGATCGATATGAGATTACAAAAATTAATGGCCTTTGGTGGTAATTACGATTCTTACATGAAGACTAGAACTGAATTGGAAACTAACCAAACTAAACAATACCAAAAGCAACAAGAAGAAATTGCTCATATTAAGAAATTTATTGCATCCGCTGGTACTTATGCTAATTTAGTGAAACAAGCTAAATCTAGACAAAAAATTTTGGATAAGATGGAAGCTGATGGTTTAATTCAAGCCGTTGTGCCAGATAAGATTTTCTCTTTCAGATTCTCTGAAGTGGAAAGATTACCACCACCAGTGTTAGCTTTCGATAACATTTCATTTGCTTACGATGGTGTCAAAGAACATAACTTGTACGAAAACTTAGATTTCGGTGTGGATATGGATTCTAGAATTGCCTTAGTTGGTCCAAACGGTGTGGGTAAATCCACTCTTTTGAAGATTATGACTGGTGAATTAACTGCTCAATCTGGTCGTGTCTCCAGACATACACATGTTAAATTAGGTGTTTACTCACAACATTCTCAAGATCAATTAGATTTAACTAAATCTGCTTTAGAATTCGTTCGTGATAAATATCCAACCATTTCACAAGATTTCCAATATTGGAGAGGTCAATTAGGTCGTTACGGTTTAACTGGTGAACAACAAACTGTGCAAATGGGTACTTTATCTGAAGGTCAACGTTCTCGTGTTGTGTTCGCTTTATTAGCTTTAGAACAACCAAACGTCTTACTATTGGATGAACCTACTAACGGTTTGGATATTCCAACTATTGATTCTTTGGCTGCTGCCATTGATGACTTCAACGGTGGTGTCGTGGTCGTGTCGCATGATTTCAGATTGTTAGATAAGATCGCTAAGGATATCTTCGTTGTGGAAAATAAGACTGCCACCAGATGGGACGGTTCAATCTTGGAATATAAGAACAAATTGGCCAAGAATGTGGTTTTATAATCATCTTGACATTGATTTGCAATTCTTTATATTTTGTGTACATTTATATAAATATTTATCCTTTAATAAAAATAATAAAGTTGAGGAAAAAGAGTAATATGCCAAATAAAAATAAAAATTAAATTAAATAAATAGTAAGAGAAGTAGATTAGTTCCCTCAAGATTATATCGTAATATCTGTGTTTTGAATATATAAGAAATTTATATAAAAAAATGATTTATAATAGTAGTAATATGTTAAATACTATTGCCAAAAAAAAAAAAAATGAATAAAAAATGTCATCAACAGTACATTACAAGAAACTTGGTTTAGGTAAATTGACCTCTTGTGGAACGTTTGTTGCAAATGAGGCACCAGCAAATGAATGTTTAATATTTTTGTTATTATTCTTCTTCTTGTTATTATTTGTGTTTGTTGGAATTGTTGATAATTTTGGTGATCTTGTATTGGTTTGTAATTTAGGTGATCTCCCATTTGTATTATTTGCCGCCACTGCAGGACTAGTCATGGGACTAACCATATGCATTGGTCTATTGGGAGACACATTTGTAGCAGCTACATTATATGCTGTATTGATCAAGGGCATTTGTTGTGGCATAGGTAATGGCATAGAACCTAAACTGTAATTACCCACTGGCACATAAGGGTATCCTGTCATGGGGAAAGCAGTTGGTGGTGGCAACATTGGAGTATTTGTTGTAGGTGGAGGATGTAATAATTGATTTGGTGGTAAATTATTATTATTATTGAATTGACGTGGACGTGGCGTAGTCATTTGTTGTTGTTGATGAATCGAGGCCATTATAGGGTTATAATTCATAGTAGTATTACTCATCAATTGAGTGGGGATAGTCGATGGTGTGGTGATTGGAGATGTCATAAATGTCGTCAAAGGTGAATTATTTTGAGTTCTATCTAATTCACTAGTGTGCTTTTGTTGAATTAATTTAGATTCAGTAGTACCACCGCCACCACCGCCAGAATCTTTCTTCTTATTACGACGTGGTTTACTCGTCGACTTCGAATCCTTATCTAACACTAATTTTTTCAAATTTTCAGTCAATTCATGTTGATTAACAGGAGCAGTTCCAGTCTCACTACTGTTATTATTTGATTTGTTTCTTGTATGAGTTTTCTTCTTGGTACCATTACCAAAATCTGGTTTAGCACCGTTGGGCAATGCCTGTGCATGTGGTAATTCAAATCTCGGTGGAGAATTTGTATTGGAATGACTATTACTGTTATCGTTCTTGGGCTTATTACCCTTCTTTGTACCCGTTCTTCCCGACTTGGTCTTCTTCAACGACGGAGCGTGACTGCTCTTGTTCTTCCCATGTGCAGGCATCAGTCGCGCACTGTTGATGTACATAGTATCTGAGGACATGGTCGTGGTTGTAGTTACTGTGGTGGTTATAACGGTATAGAGATATATAAATAATTTGTGTGTTGTTTTATTTCTTCCATAAGAAAATTCGATGTTCCGGGTAAATTCCTTAGTATATATACATAGTAATAGTATTATAATGACTATACCACTCTCAATGGGTCGCAATCTGTTTGGCTGAGCACGCAGTCGACACCGTCAGTGGCCAGTTTGTCCAACAAGACGGTCTTTAAATACCCACGTTCCGTGTTGGAATGGTTACAAACAATGGAAGCTTTACCCATTTCTTTGTATCTCAATAATTCATGATGAGACAGTTCCCCCGTGTAGAATAAGTCCACACTGTTTATGTCCACATTCTTGAACACACCAGACCCGGAACCCGCACACAGGGCGACTCTCTTGATGTAATGATTTCTCAAATCTGATTGAGCAGTGGAAACTTGTAATGCAGACACACCAAGCGAGACTTTAACGTTTTGCACTAAACTGTACAAGTCAATGGGTTCTTTAAAAGTGACTAGACGTCCGTACCCGACAGATTCATCGTTGGCTGCAGCTGGAATTTGTTCAATGGAACTGATACTCTCTACCAATTCAAATTTGTTATCCACTAACCCCAGGGCTAACCAATCGTTGATACCACCTTTAGCAGCATCCATGGCAGTATGTGGGGAATACACAGAGACACCATTTTGAATCAATTGAATGGCACTCTTATGTTGTGGGTTCCTCATGGGGTCCAAGTATTTCCAAGAGGGGAAAATGAAAGGATGGTAGGCAATGATCAAATTGCAACCGTAATCCAATGCCTCCTGCGCAACAGAACTTGTCAAATCCACAGTTAATAACACTTTGGCAGGTGTACCATTCATGGCATCGTCCTCCACTGAACAATTGATCAACAACCCCGTGTTATCCCACGCTTTATCAGCGTAATTCTCTGGGAAATGACGTTTGAAAACGCTCAACACGCTCTGTAAATGGCTTCTAGCGATTGCTCTACTCATTAGTATGTGTTTGTTATTGGTCTCTTGTTCTTTTATAGTGGTAATATATAAAGATGATGATGTTGCTTGAAAAAAAATACCAAGTATTGTTGTATTCCCCTTGAAAACTTGCAAGAATAAGAAGTAGTACGAGTACTATGTTATTAAGAGCTCAATTCGTCAGAAAATTGGCTACAACGGCTACCACGAGTGCTGTGAAGGACACCGCTGTGAAGTTAACCGATGTTTTAATCGTTGGTGGGGGTCCCGCTGGGTTGACTTTGGCAACAGCCATCAAGAATAGTCCTGTGTTGGCTCATTATAATACTACATTGGTAGACGCTGGTGACTTACAGGAGAAAGTTGGTGGGTTTTACGACACGCCACCTGACCATTACACTAACAGAGTAGTGTCATTGACACCCAAATCATTGAATTTCTTAACTCATAAATTACAAGTGCCCTTATTACAAGATAGAATTCAATCGTATGACGGGTTATATTGTACAGATGGGATCTCTAAGGGGACACTAGATTTGGAACGTGAAGAGATGCTTTACATGATTGAGATCTTAAACATTCAATCCTCTTTGTTGCATCGTTTAAAACAATTAAATGCTAATGGGTTGCAAATTAAGGATAATTGTAAAGTGGAATCCATTACTGCGTCCACACCAGGTGACCCAACGTCATGGCCACTAGTGAAATTGTCTAATGGTGACGTCTATAAGACTAGATTGCTGGTGGGGGCAGATGGTGCTAATTCACCAGTGAAGAAATATTCTGGGATCTTCTCTAGAGGATGGCAATATGATACATTTGGTCTAGTGGCCACTTTGAAATTGGACCCTGAATCACCAATACATAAATTAAGAGGTTGGCAAAGATTCTTGAAGACAGGACCCATTGCTCATTTACCCCTACCTGGTCCTAATGCAACATTAGTATGGAGTAGTGCGGGCCAAAAGATGTCTAAAATATTATTAGAAGCGGATCCTGCTGTGTTTACACAATTGGTTAACGCTGCATTTGTGTTGGATGACGCAGATTTGAATTATTATTTCCAATCTTTAGAAGACGGATCAATCAGTAATGATGAAATTATTGAAGATATCAAATCTAGAATGAATCAAGTTTGGGATTCATTAAAGGATGATTCATTAATTGATGAACAATACCCACCTTTAGTGACAGACATTGTACCCTCGACTAGGGCACGTTTCCCCTTAAAATTGACTCATGCTGATAAGTATTGTACTGATCGTGTGGCTCTTGTTGGGGATGCGGCACATACTACACACCCATTGGCAGGTCAAGGTTTAAATATGGGACAACATGACGTGGAGGAATTATCTCGAGCCTTGGAAAAGGCCACTTTAAGAGGATTGGATATTGGTTCTCTGTTAAGTTTGGAACCATTTTGGGGGGAATGTTATGGGTTCAATAACGTCAGATTAGGTTTAGCTGATAAGATGCATAAGATAAACAGTACAGATTCTTTGCCAATCGTGGCGTTAAGAACTTTTGGTATCAATGCAGTGAACAAGATTGATCCAATTAAAGATATGATTATTGGTACTTTAACTGGTGGATCTAAATAATTTAGTGTAGTAAATACTTGTATAATGGGGTTTTTGATCTTTAAATAATGAAAAAAAAATAAAAATATTATGATTAATTAACAATATTCAAATGCTGAAGAATCACAACGAAGTAATATATATAAATGTCGTATACCGAAGAGAGTTTGCGTGAGAAGATCCAATCCGTGATCCCCAATGTGTACAATGTGATTGTCACTGATCTTTCGTACGGTTGTGGTCAATCGTTTGATGTTGTGGTGGTCAGTAATGAATTCCAAGGTAAGAATAAGATTCAAAGATCACGTCTAGTGAACACTGCTTTGAAAGAAGAATTGACTGTTATCCATGCATTCAGTTGTAAATGTTACACAGAGGAAGAATGGTCTAAGATTGTGGTTTGAAAAATGCAATTATAAATAAAAAGTCATCGAAAATAAAGTTAGTCATAAGCATATATATCCAAATATATAAATTTAATTTTAAAATTTAGTCAAGCTATAAGGTGGTGGTGATATCGGCGGTGATACGCCATTCCCCCATTTACAACCATGATGATTGATCCCAACAAATCTTATGGATTTATTTATTGTTGGACTACTACTAAGTCTTTTAGACAATTTGGGTGTCGTGGGTATTATTAGATCTTCAACGGTTAAATCACCGTATTGTGGTCTTGTGGTAGTGGTCTTTGATTGTGAATATATAATAGGTTCTGATAGTTTCTCTTGTGGGATTTCCACTGATAATTTGAAATTTTCTTGTTTGGTCTTAGGTGTAGTATTTATTTGTTGTTTTGGTGGAGGAGTGCTTGGTATCGTTGTGGGTACCTCTTTGTGAGCCACTTTCTTACTCTTCCATTTACCCAATTTCACTACTCTTCTCTTTGGTGTGGAATTTTCATCATCATCATTATAACTTCTTTCATATAATTTATTTTGAATGTCAATAATGGTATTTAAATCATATTTCTTTTCTCTCAACACTCTTTCAGGTAATAAATTTTCTTCATTTTGTTTCCCACCTTTCAAATAATGTCTCTTACTGTATGGCATATAATAATTTGTCAAAGATGGCATTCTAGAGATATATCTGTACAAGTTTTGTTTCTCTAAACAACCACTAATGGAGGCTAATTCATTTAAATCACTGGTACCGTGTAAGGATAAAGTATGTCTAGAGGATACAATAGTAGATAATCTTAACATATTTTTAGGTGACAATTCTTGGAAATCAGTTTCATCAAATGTCACTCTATGTTGTCCATTCAAATACATTAAGGCATTTTCATCCACTTCAAGAGGTTCCTCATTTGTTGCACCTGTCAACAAACCTTTATTATTATGATGAAACCAATTTTGTGAAGTGTTAAATATTACACTGGGTAATACGTCTCTGAATATCCTATGCATAGAATCCTTTAATCTTTTCTCAATGGTAGATTGTAAAATCTTAATGGAACAATCAAATTTAAAATCCAAATTAACGTCATTGAAAGATATACTAACACCGTAGTTTCTCATAAATATATTAGTGATTGCCTCCAATTTAATCTCATTGAAAGTCATTGTAATCGGTACAGTAAATGAACTATTATCAATTAGTGTGGGTGTGACAAACTTGGGGGAGTCCTTTAACACTACCATCAACAAATTAGATTCAATGACAGCTTCCATTTGCACCATAGCATCCTTGCATGACAATTTACAAATACCTTTCACAAGAGATCTTGGTTGTGTAGTGATATCCAAATCCAAGATTTCCACCTGTGGTATCGTGGGGAAATCCACTTTTGTAATCTTCACTTCACTCTTCAAAATGTCTGATGGTTTCATTGTCCTGGATCTATTACCATCGTTGGAAGCCATATCATTGGGATGAGATCCAGATTCACCGTTGTGATCTCTGGGCGAACCCAATGACTTACTCAGCACATGTGTCAGTTTCTCCTTAATCTTCTCGTTAAACGCAGCGTCCCTGAACAGCGACTCATTGAACTTGAACGACATCTTTGCCCGTTTTTCTCACTGTTTTCTTATTGTTGTTGTTATTTGTTATTGTTTTTGTTAGTCATTGATTAATATTTAATTATTTTCAAAAAAGGCAAAAAAAAGAAACTGGCCAATCAGAGGCCAGGACGGTCACGTGGCAAAGGCTTTCCAGCAGTTACGACCCATACTAGAGGTGCAATGATGATATGAAGGCCACGGGAGGCTATTGGCACACTGCAACTGATAGTATATGCGTTTCCACTGCCAATTACCCTTTTGGGACATCGATTTTGTTTACGCGGAAATCAAATAATTAAAGATCCAAAATTAAATGTTTACTATGAGAAGAGAACAGATGAACCACACGAAGGGGTGATTGTTAGAGCGGGGCCAGACAGTAATGAGTGTGCAAGAAGAAGGATACAAGCAAGGTGGAGTGGCTGCTGCGAAGCCGCCGAGGGAGACGCGTCAGTCGTCTATAATGGTGGCGGTACGTGTGAGACCATTCAATGAGCAAGAGACAGCTCATCTGATGCCCGAATTGGATGGTTCACTCAGGGACGACAGTGTAATGGATATGGATGACAGGAGGAACTCCTTGGCGGGTGATTCCAACTTGGTTTTACCGGGGGACTCGACGTTACCCTTGGAAAGTGCAAATAATAATAATAACAAGAGGAAATCGTTGAGACCTGCAATGATACGGCCAAAGGGGATTTGGAATCTGGTAGATTGTGTAGATGATAAAATGTTGATTTTTGATCCTTCACATATGAACCCTTTGAATAAAGTATCTGAAAATATACTGAATTCGATGTACTCATCGGCATCTCATAGAAGAAGAAGAAGAGCAAACAATAATAGATCTTTTAACAATGGGAAAAATAATAATAATAGTGGTGAAATAAAATTTGTGTTTGATAAATTGTATAATATGGAATCCACACAAGAGCAAGTTTATCAAGGTACGACTAGTCCCCTCTTGGATTCTGTATTGGATGGATTTAATGGGACAGTTTTCGCATATGGTGCCACTGGTTGTGGTAAGACATACACTGTAAGTGGTACACCTGAATCACCGGGTATTATATTTAGATGCATGGATGAATTGTTTCAAAAAATTGAACAATTGAATGACACTAAGAAATTTGAATTGTCATTATCATTTTTAGAAATTTATAATGAGACCATTCGAGATTTATTGAAACCTGAAACACCATCACAAAAATTAATCATTAGAGAAGATGCTAATAAGAAAATATCTGTGTCAAATTTATCATTCCATTACCCACAGACAGTACAAGACGTATTGGATTTAGTCATTCAAGGTAATTGTAATAGAACTACTTCCCCAACAGAGGCCAATTTAGTGTCATCAAGATCACATGCAGTGTTACAAATTCATATAAGACAAACAAACAAATTAATTGATTTAACTTCAGAGCAAACTTTTGGTACTTTATCCATTATTGATTTAGCTGGTAGTGAACGTGCTGCAGCAACAAAGAATAGAGGTCAAAGATTATACGAGGGGGCTAACATTAATAGATCATTGTTAGCTCTAGGTAATTGTATTAATGCCTTATGTATCAATGATGGTGCATTAAATAATAGAACTGCACATATCCCATACCGTGATTCTAAATTGACTAGATTATTGAAATTTTCCCTGGGAGGTAATTGTAAAACTGTAATGATTGTTTGTGTATCACCAAGTAGTTCCCACTATGACGAGACATTAAACACTTTAAAATATGCTAATCGTGCTAAAGAGATTAAGACTAAAGTGATTAGAAATCAACAAACTTTAAACAGACATGTGGGATCATATTTAAAGATGATCACTGAACAAAAGCAAACCATCGAAGAATTACAAAAAAGAGAACAACAAATGATTAATTTACAAATGAGTAAATATAAATTATCCATGGAGAGAATAGATATGGCAATCAATGATATTATGGATAACATATTGAAACAATATTCACAAGTGGAAAAATATAAAAACATTAAAATTTTAAAATCATTAACGTTAACAAAGAGACGGTTCTTGCAATTGGTCAAATTAGAATTAGATAATGTGTTGTCATTAGTGTCAGATTGGACTGATTTAAAAATTGTCACTACATGTCACACATTAAAGGAACAAATGGATAATAAGATTCGTGAATTGGAAGAAAAATTTGATTCACAGACAGAATTGAATTTAGTCATTGATCACGTTCGAGAAGTCGATTTATCAAGACTTAGAGAGATGGAACATTGGGATGACTCCAAGCATTTACCCATTTTTGAAAATAAATTAGCATTAATCTCAGAGAGATTACAAAATGAAATTTTGATTAATGCCTCCATGATGATTGAAAAATTATTAGCATATGAGAAATTAATGAAGAGATTTAAATTTTTATCTCAAGTGTTAGCCACTGAACAACAAGATATCTATTCTGCCATTCAAAGTTTAGTTCATTTGGATGAAGAGTACGATGAATTTGCTAGAATGTTCCTGCTCGGTGACGAACCCGTGGAACAAGAAGACAGCGTTAAAGTGGCCAAGAAATTAAGATGGGTGGATGAAATGTCATCTTCTGTGTCACCACCAACTACTGCAGCACTGCCGCTGCCCGTTGCAGATACGGACGTAGATATTAGTATGCAAGACACCACCATCATGAAAGACGACGACGAGGAAGAAGTGAAACCCAGGGTCACACTGACCAACTACAAGATCCTACCAGCGAGCAGTCACAGCCGCAGGTAGCTACATATACACAGCATCATATATAGTTAATAATACATAGAACGCCATCATCATCAGCTCCACTGCACCTTCCACGTCCAGGGTGGCTCTTGTCCGAGTTCCCAAAGGGGAAACTTCCTTTCTGGCTCTGAAATCACCCCGTGGTGCCCGCCCCGGCTGGGCCCACGCGAGCCTAAACGTGCGCGGTTTTCTAGGCTCGCGTGGGCCGGGAACACGTGTTTGCCCCAGCCTAAAACGGACTCATCCGCAGGCCGGGCGCGTTTTGTTCCCGGCTGGAGAATTCTGGCTTTCTGTCCGGAGGAAAAGTTTTTTGTGAAAAGCAACTTTATATATGGAGACTGTTGGTTCTCGTATTGCTATGTTCTTTGATTTCCAACACCTCAAGCTAGCTGCCCAATCAACCAATTAAGCACTAACCGAAGTATTTTAAAGGAATATTATATTCATTTTAAAACTTTTATTAAGACTTTACTTTCTGGAAAGAAGAACGACTTTATTCGTCTCTACAAATAAAGACTAATTAATCCTTCTCCACGTCCGAATAAGAATTGTATACCACTATTGAAGTGAAACAAACAATTGATTATATCTACTGGTTAAATTACTGACTCTTACTTTGTTAAAGATAAGAGAATTTATAATTAATTTCACTGATTTGAAACTTTCCATATTTGAAAAGAACAAGAATAGTAATATTTGTTATTATTATCTCTCTCATTTCAATAAATAATAAGGAACAATAAGATAGTTATTAAGTTAATTTGTCTTCATTGTAAAAAAGTGGTATTTTGCTTATTAAACGGCTCTTTTTCTATTCACAAAACAGAAATAGTTGTTTGTTAAGAATTTGACTATGACTACTACTTTTAACAGTTACTCTGGTCAATTCGATTTGCCAATTATGGCATCTTATCCACCAAATTTTGTTGATCATAAAAATAATTATGTTCATCAAAATATTAATCACCAAGGAAATCTACCTTCATTGAATTCCACCTATCATCATCATCATCAACCTTCATTCTCCTTCCCTTCTCCTGCTTCTCAAAACCATCTTTTCAATGCATTCGCTACCCAATTACCACCTCCAGGTATGTTCAACGCTAACGTTGTTGCTCCTGCTGTTGGTCAATCTTTTATTTTACCACCACCTGGTATGCCATTTAATCATGCTATGCCACCACCACCTCCACCATTAGTTCATGAGACTAAGAGTGAAGAATCTGTCAATGGTGGTGTTAGTCACGTATTAGATTATGATATTGATTTAATGTCTGAATATATTGTCAAGAGTGCTTACATTGCATTCAATTTAGAATATAATGGTAAATCCACTTACGATAATTCATTAGATTTATTTACTAAAGGTATTACTTCAGTGTTGAATGCAACAAGATTACCATCAATTACAGTGTTTTTAGGTTTGGATTATCTTTTCAAATATTTAGATAAATTACCTGGTGGTATTAAATCTTTAGGTGGGAATTTAATTCATGTCATTTATCAAAACACTATGATGGCTTTCATCTTAGCTAATAAATTTAATGATGATAAAACTTTCACCAATAAATCATGGGCTCAAGCTACTGGTATGAATTTAGAGACCATTAATGATTTTGAAAGGAAATGGTTAAATGTCTTCAATTGGAAATTATATGATGATAAATTTATCTTCTATGAAGATTTTGCTTATTCATTTAAAATTTTCTGCAAAGAGAAGAAAACACCACCAACCAATAACATTAATTATCCAATGTCACCTGAATCATTCCATCAACAACCAGTTAATTTTGGTTGTCAAACTCCAGTGACTACAAACGTTAACACATTTAATTCATCACCATTTAATGATGATCAATTTTATTACAATGATGCTAACAGTAGTTATTATGGAATGTCATCTCCTATCACTAAAGATAATGATTTCTCTAACCAAAATGGATTCAATTATGATTTCTATAATTTTGGTCCATCCACTACACAACAACAACAACCAAACAATTATTATAATTCCAATTTGAACTTTAGTATGAGTACTAACAACACTTGGAACAGTTCTGATCTATCAAGTTTTCATGTTAGCTCTACAAGAACTCATCCAAGTTCCTCAGCTGTCTACTAGAGCAAGTATCAAATACAAAGATAATGAACACATTATGGTTCAACAAAAATAATAAAAAAAAAATGTTTACATTATTACTATAACAAAATCCTAAAAAAAATAAAAAATATGATTACTATAACAAATTTTTTTTAACACTTCACTGATTGTCTAGATTCTTAGACTGATTATTAAAATTGGAACTCTTAATTGAGAACTCCATTGATCAACTTTTTTTACCCTAAGAGTGTAATTGATTAATCAATCAATATTTTTTTTCAATTTTTTTTTATTCAAATTCTTTTAGATATGTTAATTACATATAATATTTAATATAATCAAAATAACACTATCTTTTACTGAATTTTATCAAGATGCAATATTATTCTTTTTTATTTAATTCTTTTAATTACCACCGGCTTCTCTAAACCATCTTATACTTCTATCCATACAGACACAACATAAACCTTCATTAGATTCATTACCCATACCACTACGAATACCTTTATTGAAATATTTAACATCAAAAATTGGTGGATTCTTTAATGAATCACCATTTTCATCTTCTAATAAAATTTCATCCTCATTTTCAATATCACCAGCAGTAACATTTAAAGTGGAAACACGTTCTCTTGTCTTAATATCCCAAACTCTTAATTTACTATCATACCCACATGTAGCTAAATATTCACCAGTTGGGTTGAAACAAAGATTGAAAACCCAACCGTTATGAGCAAATGTCCCAACATTGGAGGAGGATGAACCAGATTGTGTGGGGATAGTTAAATTACCAATTCTTTCACCGAATTCAGTTTCATATAGAGTTACACAACCATATGATCCTGAATCATTGGCCACAGCCAATAATGACCCTCTGGGGGAGAATTGAATAGAACGTACTGAATTACTATTTTGATCCACACCTTGCATACCAAATCCTTCAAATGTGTATAATGGTCTTAATGTACTCAATTGAGCCACGACAACAGTTCCATTGGCAAACCCAGTGGCTATTAACCCATTGGCTTGAGAGATATCCACACATGTGGCAAACACTGGTTTAGTGGATGGGATTTGCCCTTGTAATTCTAATTTCAAATTCAGTTTCTCCTCTTCTAAAGTTTGGAATTTCCAAACATAAGTGGTTCCCTTGACATCTACCGCAACAAATCTATGAGACACTACTAAATCATCACTCTTGACCCATTTAATAGCCCAATATGATTTGTTAGCCTCCACGGGAGTAAACAATTTTAATTCTTTTAATGTGATAGAATCATTTTCTTCAATAACTTGATAAAAGAATATATCTCCTGAGAATGAAACTGTGGCAATGATCAAAAGATTCCCCACACCATGCGATTCAACAGTGTAAAAGGCATCCACATGATGCAACCCAGATTTGTGAACAAATTTCGAGAGTATAGGAGCATTTTTCTTTGTTTCTTCAGGTTCAGTAGATTGTGGAACTTTATTCAACCATAGTTTCAAATGTCCATCACCAGCACAGGTGATTGTGTAAGGGTTTGTAATACAAACGGAATATATGTCAGCTTCATGAGCTTTACCGACGTTAGCAGTAGGAATGAATACCTTGGACATTGACTTTGTTGGTGTTGTTCAATTGATATTTACTTGGTTTGTTTTCTTCAATTCAAATTTTTCCACTTTTCAAAAGAATTCGCTTGTTTACTAGTGAAGACAGTTGTTAATATGTAGGGATTGATAAAGGGAAAGTTAGAGCAAACCAATATAGGTATCAATGATTCATTATATTATTTATTAACTTAATTTTGAGGATTACTTTGAAATTATTTGGATCAAATTTGATAATTTTTTGAGTCTATTGATACTAATCTTGTTATTTATACTATCATTACAATGAGAATATTTATCTGTAAATACCTAAATAATTTATGCAAGATGTATGCGTTGCCTGATTGCTCTTACAAATGTGTTGTAACAAACACAATATTTAATGTGTCAAAAACTACATATAAGTTTAACTTGATAAAATGTGAAAATTGAAACAAGTAATTAAGACATTGAGTAATTCAGCAACAAAAGCAATAGTTACGATATAAATATGAGACATAACGTTCAAGCTCAAGTCATTGTAGATGATGTACATGTGGTTAAGGGTAAATATGCAATGTATTCAATTTCAATTAAATTGATGTGTAATAGTGTTAAGATATGGGAGACTAAGATAGAGAAACGTTTCTCAGATTTTATCAAATTGAAGCAAGCATTAACTAAAGAATTGAATAATGTAGATATACCATATGAATTACCAGATAGAACTTATAGTCTATGGGGGGCCAGGTCTAATGTAGACGATGATGTGATATCAGACAGGAAAGTGAAATTAGCCAAGTTCCTTTACGATTTATTAAATGATTCATTTGATGTTAAATGGAGGAATTCTGATGCTATCAGTGCATTTTTACATTTACAGGGGAAATTATGGTCTGATTTGTTATCAGAACTGATCTCAAATAATGTGGATAAAGATGTGAAGAGTAATAATGATACAGGAATGGCCAGTTGGTTTGATTATTTCAGAGAGTGTAAGACTATGTTTGAAGAAGCCAAGGGAAGCACACATGATAGAGTAAAAATTACTATGCAATTAAGGTTAAAGATTAATCATTTAGAGAAAATGTTAAGGGCAGACAATGAAGGTATTACATCTACCGAGAGACAAAGAAGATTAAAATTGATTGCCACTTTGAAAAATGATATCAATGAATTATCAGTACAATCTTCATTTACCAGTTTACCACGAGAGGATAATTTATTCTCTATAAGTGCAACAGAGACTATAAGTAAAAGACCCACTGTAGGTAGAAGAAAATTAGGTGAAACTGAACAAACTGAGCCTTTAAACGATGGTCAATTGTTTCAATATAACAAGACTATCATTAAAGATCAAGATCAAGAATTGATAGAATTAAGTAAAGCAATTCAAAGACAAAAGGCATTATCCTTAGAGATGAATGAAGAATTAACGCAACAAAATGAATTATTAAACTCTTTTGATCAACAAGTGAGTGCCACTTCAACTAAATTGAACAAAGCTAAGAGAAACACTCAAAGGTTTGACGGTTCGTGAATAAATAGGGTGTCTGTACATGTCAATATTACCAATTCTGGAGTTTAATGAAAAAAAAAAAATAATAAAATTTAAATGTAAAAAAAATTTATCAACCTCATCGAAAACATTCAAGAGCACAACAGATAAGCATGTCCTGGGCACCACCTTCTGATCCTGTTAATAAGAAACCATTGAAAGTGACGCAACTTTGTGAATTATGTCATTGTCGTAAAGCCATTATCAAGAGACCCAAAAATTTACAAAAAGTTTGTAAAGAATGCTTCTTCCATGTGTTTGAAACTGAAATCCATAACACTATTATATCTAACAATTTATTCCAAAGGGGTGAGAAGATTGCCGTGGGGGCCTCTGGTGGTAAAGATTCCACTGTTTTGGCACATATGATGAAATTATTAAACGATAGATACGATTATGGTATTGAAATTTACCTGTTGAGTATTGATGAAGGTATCGTCGGGTATCGTGACGATTCCCTAGCTACAGTGAAAAGAAATCAAAAACAGTATGGATTACCCTTGGAGATTTTCTCATTTAAAGATTTATATAATTGGACTATGGATGAAATTGTCGCAGCTGCTGGGATAAGAAATAGTTGTACATATTGTGGTGTGTTCAGAAGACAAGCATTAGATAGAGGTGCCCAAAAATTGGGGATTCATCATGTGGTCACGGGCCATAACGCCGATGATATGGCAGAGACAGTGTTAATGAATATTCTTCGTGGTGATGTAGCTCGTTTAGAGAAATCCACTTCTATCTTAACTTCAAGTAGCGGGTCCCCAATAAAGAGATCCAAACCGTTTAAATATGCGTATCAAAAGGAAATTGTCCTGTATGCACACTACATGAAATTAGATTATTTCTCCACAGAATGTACATATTCACCTGAAGCCTTCAGAGGTACTGCTAGAACTTTAATGAAAGATCTTGAGTCGGTGAGACCCAGTTGTATCATTGACATCATCCATAGTGGTGAAAACTTAGTGTTGAAGAGCAAAGAGCAAAGATTCCAACCAGCTTCTGAGTCAACAACCAAGGGTAAACCTAAATTTGTCGACGGTAACCGTTGTGAACGTTGTCAATACCTTTCCAGTAACAAGATCTGCAAAGCGTGCACGCTACTGGAAGGGCTGGAGAAGAGCCGAGCTAAAGTGACCATAGAGACAGACACGTCCAGCGACGGGGCAGCCAAGACCCTGCGGACCCTGGAGCAACTGTCCTTCTAGCCTCTTATATATACAGTATATATGTTATTACCCTGAAGATCACCGCGCACGGCGCGTTTCCCCAGGTCTTTTTTTCATTGTCAATAAAGAAATCCAAGACGTGTTTATTGAGCCCAGGTGTCCAGTGAGTGTACGAAGCTAGTGACACACACACACAGAGAGGTTTGACGATGAGCAACGAAGATTACGGCTACGACTACGACTACTTGTTTAAGATTGTGTTGATCGGGGATTCAGGTGTGGGTAAATCCAATCTGTTGTCCCGTTTCACCACAGACGAGTTTAATATCGAAAGTAAGTCCACCATTGGTGTGGAGTTTGCCACTAGAACTATTGAAGTGGAAGGTAAGAAGATTAAAGCGCAAATCTGGGACACTGCTGGTCAAGAACGTTACCGTGCTATTACATCTGCCTACTATCGTGGTGCCGTGGGGGCTTTAATCGTTTACGATATAAGTAAATCATCCACTTATGAAAATTGTAACCACTGGTTAACTGAATTAAGAGAAAATGCTGATGATAACGTTGCAGTGGGGTTAATCGGTAACAAATCTGATTTGTCACATTTAAGAGCTGTCCCCACGGAGGAAGCTAAGAATTTTGCATTAGAGAATCAATTATTATTCACTGAAACTTCTGCTTTAAACAGTGAAAATGTCGATCAAGCTTTCAGAGAATTAATCACCGCTATATATCAAATGGTGAGTAAACATCAAGTGGATTTGGGTGACTCTTCTAATAACAATGCTGGTGCACCAAAGGGTCCAACGATCAGTTTGACCCCAACACCAAATGAAAAGAAGAAGAGTGGTAACAATTGTTGCTAAAAAGAGAGACCCCAAAATAATATAACATCAATATAACATATAAGTATATATATATATATCATAAAAAACGGAATATCAAAACGTCAAATTAAGTCATGGAATAAATCCGGTTCTTCTGTATAAAATTTTGCGTGTCTTTTTTCTGATTCCCCCACCTCCACGTTTTTGCTTGTAATTTATCCGGAAACCTCGCAGAAATACACAGAAACGCCCGTACAACGGATTTATCCGAGATGTTTTTTGTTCCTCGAGGATGTTTTTCCGGCTGTTATCTCTATCGATCGATAATGAAGACATTATATAAATGAGGATTCTCAGGAGGAAATGTGTCTGGCATCTGTCAAAAACTCGGTTCAGCTCAACAACAAAGAAATGCCCAGTACAGAATTGCCGTCAGACAACGATGAGAGGCCCTTCAAATGTGAAGTGTGCAATAGAGGATTCCACAGATTGGAACATAAGAAAAGACATATGAGAACACATACGGGTGAAAAACCACATAAATGTTTGTTCCCCAACTGTGGTAAAAATTTCAGTAGAAGTGATGAATTGAAAAGACATTTGAGAACTCATACGGGTTCTTCTTCCAGATCAGCTAAATTGAATGGTAATAACGGTAATGGTAATAGGAACACTTACCAACAACCGCAAATGATTAACATATACGGCATGGATGGTACTGACGCATACAATGTACCAGTGATGATCACACCACAGGCTATGACTATGGCGGTACCAATGCCCTTATATCAACCCACTACACAACCTATAAATACACATCCACAAGCGATGGTTTTGCCGATGGCTATACCACAACAATCACCAAATAATAACAATAATGTTTTACAAATACCGCATCCTTCTTTCAATCATTCTACCAGTTCCTTAGCGTTAAGTGACACTTCATCTGTGTACTCTAAAAGCTTATACGGTAATTCTATTAACACATCGACATCTACTAATTTTCCTACGTCACCTTCCAGTTTCATTAATGAAAAGGTGACAGATCAAGATACAGTGTTGAAAACCACATTCCGTAACGCATTGAGTTCATTACAATCAATGACTCACATGAGACATGTTCATAGTAACCCAAATAAGATAGTGAAACCTTCTACACCTTCTGATTTATATTTCGGATCACAGACAAGTAGTCCCGCTTCTTTCGACTCATATGTAAATAGAGAACCACAATTTGAAGGTAGGAGACAAGCTAGAGCTGTTTTCGAGATAGAATCTAATAATGGTACTGATGATGATGAAGACAGTGATGTCAATCTGACCAATGAGAGCAGTATTAGTGGTCAATCTTCTAAGAAGTTCAAAGTGAAATTACCACCAATCAGCAACATCATGAAACAAATCGACGTGTTTAACAAACCACAATAGACTCCACCCATTACGCATATACATCCTTATACATACACATTTATACACTAAGCATTTAAACGATCGTCCTTTTAAATATATATATATATATATATATATCGCCCCTATAAAAACAGGTGGAGTAAAAAGTAAATCTTTACATTCATGAAGAGATCCAAAAATGGTCGAAGTTGAAGAAAGAAAATGTCCTATTCAGGACACTGGTGATTTGGAAGTGATCACTACTATACATCCCAATGAGAAACAAGAATTAGATGATGCTAAAGTTTTAACGCTCGGTATGAGTAAATTGATGGCCATTTCCAATTTGGAAGAGATGACACAAAGGCCACCTATACCATTAAGAAAGAAATCCACTTTGCTGTTGGAAGACGATACAGAAGATAATTCTCTGACTGCAGACTCGGATTCTGAATCTGACACGGAGTTGGATAGAACATTGACCAGACAAGGAGAATTGGATGATAAACCATTACATAATTCTCTTAGTAAGAGACATTTAAGTGTTGCTGAATTGAGTAGGACTAAGTCACAATTATCTACTAAGAAACATGCAGATAAAATGATATTGGTAGATATTGTTTGGCAACAAGGTGGTCAAAAAGTTTATGTGACCGGTTCTTTCACATGTTGGAAGAAAATGATAAGTTTGGTACCGGATCCAGAGAGACCAGGTTCAGTGCATGTGAGGTTGAAATTACCCCCAGGAACACATAAATTTAGATTTGTAGTGGATAATGAATTAAGGTTTAGTGACTATTTACCCACTGCTACGGATCAGACAGGTAATTTTGTTAATTACATAGTGGTGAATCCGACTGATGCAGATGATACAAGTGAAGACAAGAATGATGATTTGACTATGTCCATGCGTTCTAGAATTGCCTTGAAGATTAGAAGTGAGTCAGATAAAATTGACACTGGTTATTCTCGTTATTACGATGACTTATTACCACCAATAAAACCTCAGGAAAAATATATTAGTAAAATACCTGTAGTGTTCACTGATCCCAAGGTGATGAGCGAGTATTATTCCACAATGGAGAAGAACAAAGATAAAAGTCATATGGCTTGGTTGTTACCACCGTTATTACCACCTCAATTGGATTTCAGTATCTTAAATAATATGTCAATGGATCGTAATGATGAAGGTGTATTACCTGTTCCCAGTCATGTGACAATAGACCATTTGAAAACAACAAGTATTAAGAATAATACTTTGTCAGTAGCAACTATTGTGAGATACAAGCAAAAATATATCACTCATGTGTATTATGCCCCATTAAATTGAATATTCTTTTATATGTAAATAATTATTGATTACGTTAAATGAAAAGCTATGTGTTTTTTGATTAAAATGTAAATGTCATTATCAGAATTGGTTCAACTGAATCTTGACTGTAAATTCAAATTGTAAATAATAAAATTTGTCTGTGCGGCTGTGCATGTTATCGTAAAAAGGTGAAAGCATAACTTAAATTATATATACAGGATAGAATTTTAAATAAATTACGGTTGTGCGGAGTTTACCGCATTTCGATTTGCTTCTGATGTGTTTATCTTTGATGGGTTTCACTGATAAGGATTCATTAAATTCAAAAGGCGCATTATATTTGGGAAACTTGTAAATACTAACTGCTACAAAATAATCATGTATCTTAAACAACAAATAAGTAGTCTTTAGTTACAATAACATCCCAACAATGATAGCAACACAATATATCATGATGACAGTAGTAATATATTGTAGTTTATATTACTACATAGTCACTTAGCACGGCATTATTCACCCGGACAAAACGCGTATTTGACCATATTTAATATGAAAAATTGATGAAATTAATCCACATCTGACGTGTTTTAAAGGTAAGCTAAGCAAGCAACAAGACCATGGAGGAATTGAATATAGACTTCAACGTGTTCAAGGAACGTGTATTGTCTTTACACAAAGAGTACACTAATTTTGAAAACTCCCCAAACTCATTATTATTTGTTTTAGGTTCTTCAAATGCTGAAAATCCATATCAAAAGACTACCATTTTCCATAATTGGGTTTTAGGTTATGAATTTCCTGCTACTTTGATGGCATTTGTCCCAGGGAAAGTGATTATCATTACCAGTGCAGCCAAGGCTAAACATTTGACTAAATCTGTGGAATTGTTTAAAGACTCTCCAGATGGCATCACTTTAGAAATATGGGAAAGAAATAATAAAGAACCTGAACATAACAAGAAATTATTTGAAGATATCATTGCTTTAATTAAAACTGCAGGTAATGTTGTGGGTTCCCCTGAAAAGGATTCCTACCAAGGTAAATTCATGACTGAATGGAACCCATTATGGGAAGAAGCAGTCAAGGCTAATGATTTCAAAATGGTCGATATCTCTTTAGGTTTATCAAAGATTTGGGAAGTTAAAGATTCAAATGAACAAGCTTTAATTGCTGTGGCCAGTAAAGGTTCTGATAAATTTATGATGTTGATGTCTGATGAAATGGTTAGAGCTGTGGATGAAGAATTGAAAATTACTAATGCTAAACTGTCTGATAAGATTGAAAATAAAATTGATGATGTGAAATATTTGAAAAAAATTGCTCCAGATCTAGCTGCATTGTGTCCAACCAACCATAAATTTAATATTGATTTATTAGATTGGACTTATTCACCAATTTTACAATCAGGTCAAAAATTTGATCTTAGAGTCTCTGCTCGTTCCAATAACGAACAATTATATGGTAACGGTTGTATCTTGGCATCATGTGGTATCCGTTACAACAATTATTGTTCCAACGTGACAAGAACTTTCTTGATTGATCCATCTGAAGAAACTGTGAGAAATTATGATTTCTTATTAGATTTACAAAAAGAAATTTTCACAAATCATTTAAAGATTGGGAAGACTCCAAAGGAAATTTACGAATCCGTCGTTCAATACATTGAAAAGACTAGATCAGATTTGGCTCCACATTTCACTAAAAACATTGGGTTCTTATTAGGTCTTGAATTTAGAGATTCCAATTTTGTTTTAAATGCTAAGAATGATTACCGTAAAGTGCAAGCTGGTGATTGTTTCAATATTTCATTCGGGTTTAACAATTTAGTGGACAGTAAGACAAATAACACATATGCATTACAATTGGCTGATACAATTAGAATTCCATCTGATGAATCCCAAGAGGCACAAGTCTTAACTAACTGTACTAAAGCTAGAACTCAAATTTCTTTCTATTTCAACAATGAAGAAGAAGAAACTAAGAAGAAGATCCCAACTCCATCCGTTAAGAATGAGTTGAATTCTAAGATCTTAAGAACCAAATTACGTGGTGAAGCTCGTGGTGACACAAGTGATGGTCAAAAGGAACAAATTCGTAAAGAAAATCAAAGAAAATTACATGAGAAGTTAGAAAAAGATGGGTTGTTAAGATTCACCGCTGCTGATGCTAGTGGTACTGATAAAGAAGAACGTCCATATTTCAAGAAGTACGAATCTTATGTTCGTGAAACTCAAATTCCAAACAATGTTCGTGATTTAAGAATTCATGTCGATTGGAAATCTCAAACTATTATCATTCCAATTTATGGTAGACCCGTTCCATTCCACATAAACTCATATAAGAATGGTTCTAAGAATGAAGAAGGTGAATACACATACTTACGTTTGAATTTCTATTCACCAGGTAGTGTTGGTGGTATCTCCAAGAAAGTCGTTGAATTACCTTACGATGATGCTCCAGAGAATCAATTCGTTCGTTCCATTACATTAAGATCCAAGGATGGTGACCGTATGGGTGAAACTTTCAAACAAATTATAGATTTAAAGAAAGAATCTACCAAGAGAGATCAAGAACGTAAAGCTATAGCTGATGTGGTTCAACAAGATAGATTGATTGAAAATAGAACTGGTAGAACAAAGAGATTGGATCAAATTTTTGTTAGACCAAGTCCAGATACTAAACGTGTTCCAAGTACTGTCTTTATTCATGAAAATGGTATTAGATATCAATCTCCATTAAGAACTGATAGTAGAATCGACATTTTATTCTCCAATATTAAAAATTTGATTTTCCAATCTTGTAAAGGTGAATTAATTGTCGTTATTCATATCCATTTGAAAAATCCAATTTTAATGGGTAAGAAGAAGATTCAAGATGTTCAATTCTACCGTGAAGCTTCTGATATTTCTGTTGATGAAACTGGTGCTGGTAGACGTGGTCAAAGTAAATTTAGAAGATACGGTGACGAAGATGAACTGGAGCAAGAACAAGAAGAAAGAAGAAAGCGTGCTGCATTGGATAAAGAATTCAAATATTTTGCCGATGCTATCGCTGAAGCTTCTAAGGGTTTAATTTCAGTTGAAAGTACATTCAGAGACTTAGGTTTCCAAGGTGTACCCAACAGATCATCTGTTTTCTGTATGCCAACTACTGACTGTTTGGTTCAATTAATTGAACCACCATTCTTAGTTGTGAACCTGGATGAAATTGAAATTTGTATTCTAGAAAGAGTTCAATTTGGTTTGAAGAATTTTGATGTCGTCTTTGTTTATAAAGATTTCAAGAAGCCAGTCACACATATCAACACAGTTCCAATCGAATCTCTGGATTTCTTGAAACAATGGTTGACTGATATGGACTTACCATACACTGTCTCCACCATCAATTTGAACTGGGGTACCATTATGAAATCACTACAGGAAGACCCACATCAATTCTTTTTGGACGGTGGTTGGAATTTCTTGGCTACTGGTTCAGATGATGAAGGTTCAGATGATAGTGAAGAAGAAATCAGTGAATACGAAGTCTCTGAAGAAGATGCCTCAGACGAAAGTGCCATGTCTGAAGATGATTACTCAGATGACGATGACGCTGAAGATGATGTAAGTGATGGAAGTGAAGACTTCAGTGGTGGTGATAGTGGGGAAGAAGACGGTGAAGACTGGGACGAATTAGAAAAGAAGGCCGCTAAAGCTGATCGTGTCAGTACATTGAGAGATTAAGTATAATATATACTGATCAGAATTTGTATTTATTCTCTAAATATTTGTATGTATAATTAACCAATATATTTTTAATGAACAACAATTGTATGTTTAAAGTTCTTTCTAGATCAAATAAAGTACGTAATGTTTGTTTTTTGTTTACAAAATATAGATAAGTATATCAAATAGTATAAAATTATAATAAAAAGAGAATGTCATGAAAGGCGACCGACAAAAGATCAACCAATCAGAAAAATCAGAATCCAGTTGGTTGAGCATTTATAGAAGCGTTAGTCAACATCAAAGGTTGACCTTCTCTGTTTCCAGAATCGATAGAAGCACCGTCAGCCAACTTTTTAGCTAATTCTTGAATGGTATCGTTTTGTTCTTTCTTTACAGATATTTCATAAGGTTTGATGTAATCGCCCAAGTCATTCAACCATGATAACTCTAGTACAGTATCGTAGTTGATCAAGTTGTAGGCAGAGTATAACAAAGCGACAAATGCTTCCTTGTTACCGGTTTCAACGAAGTATGCCAATAATTCTTCAGCAACCTTAACATCTTGGGAGATAGTAGCTGTTTCAATGGCATCTTTCCATAGTTTATCTTCCTTTAGAAGAGATAAACTCTTGGCCCACTTCTTGTTTCTACGGTATAGAGAGGAAGCAATCTTTCTGAAAAAGATCAATTCATGGGATTCCAAACGAGCTGCAAGGCCTAATTGATCGAATTTATCATATGAATCCACAGCATCCTTCAAAGCCTTGTAATCTTCTTCTTCAATCATCAAATCATGATAAGCTTGGTTAATAACAGTATTGTTTTTTGGTAATACGTTAATCAAGAATGGTTTGATCAATGGTAAGTTATCAGAATTAGCAAAGATCTTAATTGTTCTTGGAATGTCTAATCTTGGAGTCATGACAGTCAATAGATCGACCAACAAAGTTGGGTGTTCACTAACATAGAAATTGATAGCCTTGTAATAGATTTCCAAATTGGATACCTTGACAATGACTTCCTTGAAGTAATCATGGTCTAGGTCCTTAGCCGATTTTTCAATTATTGTTAAGGCAGCATTATCCCATTCGTCGTAATGAGCGTATAAGAAAATCAATTCTTGCCATAAGTGAGCGTCTTCAACGGCTCTAATGACCTTTGGAATATTCAATCTTGACCAGAATAATTTCAAATGTTCGAAAGTTTTACTGGTGTCATATTTGGAATATAAGATTGCTAGTTCAGTAAACATACCCATATGAGCTCTTTCTAGACCTAAACCAGCTTCAAACAAAGAAATTAATTCTTCAAAGTAACCATTAGATTCGTATTTGTTGACTAATTGGTCTAATTCTTCAGCGTGGATGATTAAGTTCAACCCACAAATTTGAGCCAATCTGAATTCCTTTTGTTCGATACAAGCATCGTTAACTAACTTCCAAACCTTAATGTTAGATGCCTTTCTGGCAGTGTCCACAGCAGCTTGGTAATCACCCAAATAGACAAGAGTGGATGCCAATTTGGAGTAATTGGAAACAGCAGAGAAACATAGCTTAGCAGCCTTGTAATTACTGATTTCTAATAATTGATCACCAACAGTATCTAGATTAGCAACGGTGGAGCCAGACAACAAGTTTTCAATTTCATGAACCTTATCCAAAGCAGCGTAACATAAAATCAAAGAACCATCAATCTTAGCTTCCTTCAAAGTCTTTCTAGCCATCAACAAGTATGGAATCAATTCTTCGTATTTTCCGCTATGTTCAGCAATTTCGATAACATTTTCAAAATAAGCTGGATCTTCAGCCTTGATGTATGATTCGATAGCTTCTGGGATACGTAGACCATCCAATTGAGCAGTAGCCAATTGAGACCATAATTCTGGAGTGTTAATCTTGTCGGTGTAAGTAGCGGCTCTGTCCAAAGACATGATGTCTTCGACAATGACCTTCAAAGCTTTGCTGTACATTTCATGCTTGTCGTAAATTTCAAAGGCTTCTTCCTTCAAATCGTGTTCAATACACAATGGAGCAATTTCATCGGCATCATAGTTTTCCAACTTTTCGATATAAGTGGAAACCTTGGTAGGTTCATACTTAATAGCGGATAACAACAATAGACCTTGTAAAGCAACATTGTCATTGAATGGAGATGGTTCTAAGATAATCTTTTCCAATAATTCGATTAATTCCAATTTCAACCCGTTAGCCATGAAAGCTTGAACAGTTAAAGAAACTGGTTCTGGGTCTGTCAATTCAGGAATACCAACACCAATCACTGAATCGATTAATTGACGTCTGTGAATGTTTTCATCATCTAATACTTTATTCCATAAGTTTGAGTCTGAACGTTTCAACAAATATCTGGCTTGGTATTTATACATGGTGTTTTCATTAGTGATTCTAATTAAATCATCATCGTTGGAACCCTTGTCATAAGCAATGTAGGCCAAATATGGATCTCTCTTTTCACAATAACGACCAACATCTAAAGTATCATATTGATCATTTTCCTTCAAGAATTTTTCTGGAGAATTGTTGGAATCAATGTAAATCTTAGCAAGAGCATTGAAGATAGCTTGATCTTGAGCACCTTGAGCCAAAGTAGTTTCCAAATATGGCAATAACAATTTCAATCTGTTACGTTTTTCCACTTCTTCAGTTAATTCGTTTAATGGAACTTGACCTAACACGGAGTTCAATAATTGTTGGATGAATGATTCTTCACAATCCATGTCAATTAAAGCACCAATGACTTCTGGAGTCTTTGCTGGGTTAACTTGTTGTACGTAAGTTTCAATAAATTTCAAATTTTGAGATTTGTACAAATGTAAAATCATTTCATGAACGAAGTCAAAACGGTCACAAACGATAACAAATGGTAATTGATCTTCTAAATTAGCATCTTTCAAGAAATTCTTAACACGTTCTGGATCGAAAACATTGTTGGATCTAACAATTCTTTCAATTTCACTAACTTGGTTGATCTTGGCAGCAGCTTCAATGTATTTGTAAACGACATCCTTATCCTCAGTTAAGTTAACTAAAGAAGCCAAATAGTAGTATAACCCTTCAGTGGCTTTGTAATCTTCAAATAATTTAATCAAGATGGAAGCACCAATCAAGTCAGAGAATTTAGTGGCCACTTGAACAACGATTTGTAAATTGGCTTGTAAATTGTCATCCATTAATGCTTTCAAACATGTCAAAGATTGTTCCACATTTAATTTACCGAAATAACCCACCAACCAATCAATTGGTAATGTGGAAGTGTGAACAATACATCTTTTCAAATCTTCTAAATCAGTGTAATTTTCTAAAGCTCTTTGGAATAATCCAGCTTTTTCAGCTAAAGAGGCAATAGTTGGTTTATCATAATGAGAGAAGATATTGTTACCTAAGATAGCATCAGCGACTTGTGGAGCATGCAATAAGTTAACTTCTAAGACACGAGTTTGTAAATGACCTTGATCTGGTGTATCAGTCTTCAAAGCATCTAATAATAATGAAGTACCTTGTTGAATATGATTTTGAGAGAAAAACAAATCAGCAACTTTTTCAATATCTAATTGTTGTGCAGTCTCTGGATTTTGTAATAAAGAGATGGCAAATTCAGAAGCTCTATCTGGAGAAGATCTAATGACAGTGGATAATAGGACCAAATAATTTGGTTGATAACTAACCTTTGTACAGTATGGTAAAATCTTATCGAATTGTTGTAATTCAGCTAAAGAGGCAATAACTTTAGCGTGGGCATTTGCTCTTAAATAACAAGCTAAAGCCAAAGTAGTGTCAAATGGTTTGACAATATCACCTAATTCTTCAGAACATTCTAATTTTTCCTCCTTTAACCATTTTTCAAATAGTTGTTTACGATCTTGTTGTAACACTGGTCTAGCTAATTCAATGGTTTCCTCTTTGTTTAATTTACCCTTGTCTAATAAAGTGGAGAAATATAATAAGATTGGTGAAATGGCACCTGGAGCAGCTTGAATAGATTTCAATCTGTTAATAGTGTTACTATTTCTTAAAGTGGCAGATGAGGCAGCAATCTTGGCAGCATTTGTGTAATCACCTTGATTCAATAAAGTTTCAAATTGCTTGGTTAAAAGATCATCAGCACCTGGTAAAGCACCTCTCTTAGCCACAGTTAAAGCTAATGGTACATTAGATAATTTCTCCAAGATGTATGGAACAATTTGAGTCTTACTAATTTCCACGGCTAACACTTGACCCTTCTTATTGATACAAGCAATACCTTCACCTTCATGGTATGATGTGGCGGTGAAGACAGATTCTGCAGTGATTCTGTTAACAAACAAGTTGGTACCTGTTTCCAATTCATACAAGTGGATAAACCCATATTTGGTTAAGATATAAATTATACCATATTTTTCAGAGACTTGTACTGCAATTGGGAAATCGTTAGTAGCATCAGGTGGGAAGAAAATGTCTGTGGTTTTCTTTTGGTATTGAATTGGTTGTGATTGATCGTGATCAATTTCAATAATTCTTAATTCACCTGTAGCGGTAGCATTTCTGTTACCAGTGACAAAGACTTGTACAGGTGCAGAATTACCATCTAAAATGATATTAGTGAAAGTGGCTACATGACCATCAATAGCTTGTGAAATGTTACGCGCTTTGGAAAACAATTGAATTTTACCAGCAATTCTTCCATCTTCTTGTAAGATACCAACAACGGCAAACCAAGTCTTGGAAGCATTGGCAACTAAATTAATAATTTGAGTGTTATTTAAAGAAGCGTGTCTTAAAGTGACTAAAGTTGGCTTGGCACTGACATCACCGTCAAAAACGTTGGATACCAAAACAGATCTAGCGGTGACAAACCCTAAAGTGGTTTCATCAATCCATTTCCAAAACACTACAGGTTCATCTAAAGTGAATGATTTCAATTTGGTCTTTGTCTCTAAATTGAATATTTGTACAATGGTACCGTTGGCTCTAACAGAAATGACGAATTGAGATGGATGCATAATAGCTGAGTCACCCCCCATGTTCTTTCTGGTTAAGGTGTTTGCCCCTTGAGCTAAATCGACAATAGCGACGGAATTAGCACCATCTGCGCCAGTTTCCCTAACGGTCACGTAATGGTCACTTTCAAAAGTGGTAGACCTGAAATCCAGGGATTGAGGTGCGATCCCCAATGTGGTCAAGTCCACCAACTCAGTGAATTCAATTGGTAGGTCACTCATTACAGTGTTGGTGTTGTTGTTGTTTTAAACAGGTTGTTAAATTTGGGTCAAGGACAATTTCAATTGATAAATATAATAACAATATTGAAATTTCACAGGGGCAAAAGTGAGGGTAACGCGTTTTCCGGGTAAATTTATTATACTATATTGTTTTGATTGTGGTAGCGCCGTTTGCGGTTTTATATATGTGAAAAGTTGGAGTAAAATATGGGGAGAAAGGTATCTACACTAGAAGGAGAGTATGACTTTGTCAGTGGTGGGGAAACTCTGACACACTCTCTGCTGGATGGGAGAAACAAAAAAAGTCATGTATAATAGGTTTACACGACAGTCCCTGTGACAAACAATATACTTTACACTGTAACAGAACAAGGGATACTCAGTACATTACAGCTCAGTGGTAACATCACCACAACACACTCATATTACCCTCTGTGTACCACTTTACCCTCAACTAAACCTGCCCTTATACTTCGTTTCGGGTCCCGGAAGTTTAACTCCGATGATTTGGAGTAATTGTTTGTGTCATTATTTCAGCGGCTAGACTGTTTTTCTCCAAATATTGGGGCGACCCTTTTATATATAAGGCAGGTGGAAATAAGGTCTTCTCACCTGAACAAACTCACCACAACATCAACAACAAGTACACTTGTATAAGATGACTAGAACTACTACCACAGACACTCAGTCAAGAGTGTTTAAACCTCAACAGCTGATCAACGGGGAGAGACATGCTGGTTCGGAATTGGATATTGATGCTATCAACACTTTCTTGGAAGGTTCGCTTAAGGGGAAAAGGTTGACTAAGTCTATCCTAGAACAGTTGACCACTGACCCTGTGTTGGCCACTGACACTGCTTACTATGATAGGAATAAATTGGAACACAGAGAGACCACTGCGAAAAAGATTGCTCGTTTGGCCTTGTACATGGAACAAGATATTAAGACAGTACGTGGGTCTCACAGAGACGTTGATTTGGTTAAGTCATTACAACAAGGTAATGATAAAACACCTTTGACCAACAATGATTTATCTATTTTTGACAAAAGATTATCATTGGTCTCAATAATGGATCCACAATTAGGTACAAGAGTCGGTGTTCATTTGGGACTTTTTGGTAATTGTATTAAAGGTAACGGGACTGATAATCAAATTAAATATTGGTTACAAGAACGTGGTGCTGCTTTCTTAAAGGGAATTTATGGTTGCTTTGCCATGACAGAATTAGGTCACGGTTCCAACGTGGGACAATTACAAACTACTGCCACTTATGATAACAACACAGACACCTTTGTTTTACAAACACCTGATTTAACTGCCACAAAATGGTGGATTGGTGGTGCTGCTCATTCTGCCACTCATGCGGCTGTGTATGCAAGATTAATTGTAGAAAACAAAGATTACGGTGTCAAGACTTTCATAGTGCCTTTAAGAGACCCAGTGAAATTCCAATTGTTCCCAGGGATATCTATTGGTGATATTGGTACTAAGATGGGACGTGACGGTATTGATAACGGTTGGATTCAATTTCATGATGTTGTGATCCCACGTGAATATATGTTGAGTAGATTTTGTCGTGTGATCCCTGGTTCACCTGCTACAGTGGAATCTGAACCACAATTAGATGCAATTTCAGGGTACAGTGCTTTGCTAAGTGGGAGAGTTAATATGGTAATGGATTCATTTAGATTTGGTGCTAAATTTGTTACTATTGCTACAAGATATGCAGTCGGGAGACAACAATTTGCCGCTAAGAAAGGTGAAGATGAAAAACAATTGATTGATTATTCATTACATCAATTTAGAGTTTTACCCCAATTGGCTATTGCTTACGTGATATCACCAGGTGCTTTTGAATTAATAGATAATTATTATTCCACTTTAGAAGAATTATATAAAGTGTCGGGCAAGGGGAAAGCACTAGATTTAGTAAGTGCTAAATTGAAAAATTTATTTATTGCCAGTGCAAGTTTAAAGGCAACTACAACATGGTTAGTGGCACAATTAATTGATGAATTAAGACAATGTTGTGGTGGTCATGGTTATTCACAATACAATGCCTTCGGTAAAGGTTATGACGATTGGGTCGTACAATGTACTTGGGAAGGTGATAATAATATTTTGTCCTTGACTGCAGCTAAATCAATCTTAAAGAAATTTGTGGACTCGGCAACAAAGGGAAAATTTAATGAATCATTAGATATGAATCAATTTGACTATTTAAATCCAGATTTTATTAGACAAGTGTACACACACGAAGTGGAAGCTACCGATTTAAATGATAATGAATCATTCTTAGATGTTTGGAAAATTGCATTGGTACAATTATTAGTACACATTGGTAAGACAATTCAAAAAAATAATGATTTGGATAGAATTACTAAATTGTTAGTGTTAGTGTCCAAATTTAATGCAATTCATTCTCTATTGAAATCATTTTACAATAAATTACAACAAGGTGAATTTATTAAAGATGAACCCACTTTAACCGCTATGTGGAACGTTTACAAATTGTTTTCAATTTATTTCATCGATAAATTTTCTGGTGAATTTCAACAATTTAAAATTTTCACACCAACTCAAATTTCTAATTTGATTCAACCTAAATTAATGGATTTATTACCATTAATTAGACGTGACTGCGTTAAATTATCCGATGCATTCCAATTACCTGATGAAGTGTTAAATTCACCAATTGGTTATTATGATGGTGACATTTATCACAATTATTACAATGAAGTGAAGAAAAATAATCCATTGGAGAAAGATGGGGCAGGGAAACCCACTTATCATGAATTACTCACTGCGATGTTATCGAGAGGGTACGAATTTGATGAAAGATTAGCTGGCTCATCAAATAAATCCACATTGGAAAAATTAAATAAATAAAAATTTCATATGGGGAAAAAACACACACATCAAAAAAAACAAAAAACATCACATAAAATCGTGTCTATTTAGTTTATATTCAATTATTTATCATCTTTAAAATTATAACAAATTACTTAAGAACACCATGTCTGAATTGAATCATAGAAGACAATCATCTGATGCATCTTCAGAGTACTCAATTGAAGATGAATCTCCAAAGAAAAACAGATTGAGAAGATCTTCTAGTATCTTTTCCATCGACACGTCACCATTGGCTCCACCAAATGAAACTGATATTGCTAAATTCACCAGCGACGAGTACCATTTCAGTATGATTAGAAATTTACATATGGCAGATTTTATCACCATGCTTAATGGGTTCTCAGGTTTTTATTCCATCGTTTCATGTTTAAGATTCACTTTAACTGGTAAACCACATTACGTGCAAAGAGCACATTTCTTCATATTCTTAGGGATGTGTTTCGATTTCCTAGATGGTCGTGTAGCACGTTTGAGAAATAGATCATCATTGATGGGTCAAGAATTAGATTCATTGGCTGATTTAGTCTCATTTGGTGTAGCACCTGCTGCAATTGCATTTGCCGTCGGTTTACAAACTACTTTAGATGTCATGGTTTTATCATTTTTTGTACTTTGTGGGTTAGCAAGATTGGCTAGATTTAACGTCACCGTGTCTCAATTACCAAAGGACAACAAGGGTAAGATGACTCTATTTGAAGGGTTCCCAATGCCCACTTCATTAGTGTTAGTTCTGGGGATGGCTATTTGTGTTGCTAAAGGTTGGTTAGGTGAAAATGTACCATTAGGTATTGTTAGACAAGGTCAATATTTTGAATTTCATCCAATTGTATTCATCTTTTTCATTCACGGTTGTGGTATGATCTCAAAGAGTTTAAAGATTAAGAAATTATGATCGCATACTAAGTTTATGTATATATGTATATTATTATTAACATTAAAAAAATAGAACATTCCGTTATCAATCAATATGAACCAATGGTCATCTTCCATGCTCATCTTGGATGACTCCCAAAAAATTGGTGATTAAGATTGGCAAAAAATATATGTAATGCCACCTCCAGGAATCGAACTTGGGTTTCATCGGCCACAACGATGTGTACTAGCCACTATACTAAGATGGCATATATTTTATATTAGAGCGAGTTTTTTGACGCATTACCCGCAAATCATTTTACAACCGAAAAACATGTGATCGATCAGATTTTCGACATATAAAATTGTTTTATCATTATCATTTGTACAGTTTTTAATAAAATATATTTATATAAAGTTATATCATTTCATATCCTCAAGTTCAAAAGTGTCTACATTTCCTTCCGTTGGATCTTCGCTCACAGTTCTATCATTAGAATCTGTCACGGTTTCATCTCCTTCAATTTCAAAATCAGGACCATTTTCTAAATCGTCAGCCCAAGTGACTGTCTTTGATGGGGTATCTAATCTGCTGTAAGAACGGAAATTGATCCATTGACCAAATTTTTCAGCCATTTTTTGACGATATTTAATGGCATATGCAGTGATGACTAAACAGGTTAACAATATGGCCACGGTTATACCAACACTTGTGGCAGTGTTTGCATCGTCTTCGTCGTCATCATCATCATCGTCGTCGTCGTCATCATCGTCGTCATCATCACTATCTTCGTCGTCATCGTCTTCTTCTTCTTCTTCGTTATCGCTGTCATCACCTTCATCATCACTCTCATCTTCGTCGTTCTGTTCATCTTCATTATCATCTTCAGATTTCTCTTTATTCTCCTCTTCATCTCCTTCAGACAATTCAATGTCTTCTCCTTCTGTGAATGGTTCATCACCACTAACAATGACATTTCTTTCATCTAGATGAGATAAAAGAACTTGATTCATGGCAATATCCACAATACCTCTACTAATTTCTCCCTTATCGTGAGGCACCATATGAGATGCATTAAACACGCTAATGAATGTTAAATTCTTATCGTATTGGATGAACCCAACTTGTTCTTCTGGTACAGTGTCATTGTGTCTATAGTACCAATCATATTCCTCCATGTTTTCAGTAAACCCGAAGGATTCCCCCCATTTCATTTGTTTTATAGAATCTAAGACACCTCTATTATTACAAATCAAATCTTTATCACCGTTGAATAAAATAACTTCTAACCCATTTTCTAATAATGAAGGTAACAAATTAATGGCAGGTTTTAATCCGTTATTATTTAATCTTTTATTCACATCAGCTTTACATTCTTGCCAGTTAGATACCCAATCTTTATTGACATGCAATGCTTCCATCACTGGTTCTTGAGATAAATATTTGGTGACACTAGAGACATCTTCTGGCCAATTCATACCACATTCTGGGAATGAATCTTTCAATTCTAATTGGTACACGTTTAAACATTTATCATTATCTAAAGTCACTGAGATTAATTGTTCAATAATCTTTTCACATTCAGGATGTTCAAAGACAGATCCATCCACATCAGAATTAATACTTTTTTGACAGGACTCATGAATGTTCAATAAGTCTTGTACATTTTCAGTGGATTTATCAATTAATTTATTCTCAAAGGCAAATGGTAAGTATGACAGAGCTTGGTTGTTGGGGTCAATCCACCCATTACCAATAAGTAAACGAGAAAGATTAATTTGATTGTCCTCATTATCTTTATTGTAATCTTGAATGTGTTGAGCAAAATATGGAATGTATTGACCAGCATAACTTTCACCAGCCAAGATTATTTTTTTATTGATATCATCAGGGAACAATTGGAAATATTTATCTAAAAATTCCATAAATCTTTCACTAACTTCATTTAAATTAGTGTTTAAAATTGGTCCATTATCAATTGATGAAAACCCTGTTCCGATAGGTTGATCTAAAAACACTAAATCACCTCTAGTGTGCCAAGATCCTGGGTTCAAATAAGCTTTACCCTCTTTATTTATACGCAAAGGTCCTGATTCCACTAATGCACCGTCTATAGATGAACAACCAGGTCCACCATTTAACCAAAAAATTAGTGGTTTATCCTCTTCATCACTGGTCATTTTATCTTCAAATTTCCAGAAAAAATAACCAAAATCATCAGGAACCCCACCTTCTTCCCCCTTCAAATCATCAAACATATTGATGTGACCAGCATACATCTCCGGGATGCTATTGACATCATCAATTTCATCCAAGCCCGGTAACCTGTTTGGATCGACCAAAAACTTCTCTTGCTTCGAGTAAGCATTTTCTTCTTGCCCAAGGGCCAACTGAATCAACAGGGAGCACACTACCACGCTTCTTACTTGCACCATGGTTAACTTCCTCTTACTAGCCGTGGCTGATAGGAGATGCAATTTGATTGATTAAAATGGCTTATTTAAGTTTTTTCCAAACCCGCAAAATTACCCTTTGGGGATATGGTTTCCGCATTTGGAAATACATTTCCAAAGGGGAAACTCGGGAAGGCCGCCTATTCTTGCCGAGGCCGGTTCCCGGGATTCCATCTCTTGCCGAAGTTGCAATTTTCCGTGAGTCACGATTTCCCAATGGTGAGTTTTCCCAACCGTATATAAATGAGATAGATTTATCGAATTCAATGACTCAGGGTTCTATTGTTGACAGCAGTAACCACCCAATTGAACTTACCTAAGTACCAATGAGTTTACCAGAAGCCAAAGATTTTTCCCACTTGTTCTCCGAGGAGACTAAAGCCCGTAAACCTTCTCCATTGAAGACATGTATTCATCTTTTCAATGACCCTAATATCGTTTTCCTTGGTGGTGGTTTGCCAATGTCTGACTACTTCCCTTGGGACAACATGACCATTGAGACCCCAAAACCTCCATTTGCTAAAGGTATTGGTGCCCCAATTGACTCTAAGACTAATGAAGTGATCTCTGCTGATTTGAAGAAGAATGAAAAATTACATGACGGTGATATCCCATTTGCTAGAGCCTTACAATACGGTCGTTCTGATGGTCAACCTGAATTGTTGGATTTCTTGAAACAACACACTGAATTGATTCACGATATGAAATACTCTGATTGGAATATTGTCTTAAGTACTGGTAACACCAATTCTTGGGAATCCACTTTAAGAGTGTTCTGTAACAGAGGTGATGTCATCTTATGTGAAGCTCATTCTTTCTCCTCTTCATTGTCTTCAGCTCAAGCTCAAGGGATTAACACTATTCCTGTACCAATTGATCAATATGGTATCATCCCAGAAAAATTAGCTGAAATTATGGATAACTGGACTGAAGGTGCACCAAAACCAAAATTGTTGTACACTATTCCAACTGGTCAAAACCCAACTGGTACTTCTTTAGATGATGACAGAAAAGTTCAAATCTATAAGATTGCTCAAAAACATGATTTCTTAATTATTGAAGATGAACCTTACTATTTCTTACAAATGGGTGAATACATTAAAGATCAACAAAAGAGAGCTGAAGTGCAAGCTCAACCAAAGATGACTCATGCTAAATTTTTAGAATCCTTAGCTAAGACTTTCTTATCCATTGACACTGATGGTCGTGTTGTTAGATTAGATTCATTCTCTAAAGTCTTGGCTCCAGGTACTAGATTAGGTTGGTTAACTGGGTCCAAGAGTCTATTGCAACCATACTTGTCATTACATGAAATGACTATTCAAGCTCCAGGTGGGTTTGCTCAATCTATTGTCTCATCCACTTTGAACAAATGGGGTCAAGCTGGTTACTTAGATTGGTTACTATGTCTACGTCATGAATACACTTTAAAGCGTGATAATGCCATTGATGCTCTTTACAAATATGTTCCAGATTCCCCAGTGTTTGGTATTAACCCACCAATCGCTGGTATGTTTTTCACTGTCAATGTGGATGCATCTGCTCATCCAGAATTTACCACTAAATTCAAGTCTGATCCAGCTGCTGTGGAACAATACATTTACGGAGAAGTCGTCAAGAACGGTGTCTTAGTTGTTCCAGGTGCTTGGTTTATCACTGAAGGTGAAACTAACCCACCTCAACCAAAACAATCAAATGCCACTAATCCAAATGAAATTTTCTTCAGAGGTACTTATGCTGCTGTCAGTCCAGAAAAATTGGAAACTGGTTTGAAAAGATTAGGTGATACTCTACGTAAAGAATTTGGCTTTTAAATAAAAATTAAATATTTGCATATTTACATCTAATAACTTACAAAAAAAGAATAAAATTTATCTTTACATATATATTATAATACAATATTTCAAAGAACTGAAAAAACAATTTAAATACTTTATACAGATCTTGGTTCTTCACCTTGATGTTCTTCCATGGTATCCAACATTTCACAATTTGGATGAATCACATAAACAATTTTATTTGAATCTGTCACAGTGCCATTTTCATCTACCATTTCATCGTAATCTTCATCTAAATCTTGTCTAGTACCACGAATTTCCATCAAGATTCTATCTTTGACCAATCTTTTCAACACTTTAAATGCCAATTTTCTTTCTTGCCAATATTCTTCTTCAGATTCCAGATCATTTTCTCTTTGTAACAAATACCAGTCCACAATTTCAGTGGCAGTCATTTCATTACCTTGTTCTTTCTCCACATCAGCAATCTTGTAAACAATCATATTCATCATAGACACGTATTTCTCATATGTGATACTTGTCTTTGATGATTTGGATTGTGTTTGTGGCGTATCAGCTGGGGTTGACTCACTTGGTTGTTCTGATAATTCTGCACTATTTGATTCTTCAGTTGGTTTATCTGCAGTTCCTTCGTCTTCATCTTCATCAATTTCAATGTCATCCATATCTACACGAATAATACTCAATCTTAATAAATCATGGGCTTCGGCAACAAAAGCTGGTGTAATTTCATCAACACAATTAGCTCTGGCAATAGCTTCTGATAATCTAATCATACTTTCCAATTGTCTCACAGTAATTCTGTAACTTGATTTACTGTACCCCTGTGCATCATCACTTCTCAATTCTTTATACTTGTTCACCAAATACTGACGAGCTTCTTTGGTTAAAACAGGTTTGAATGTTCTAGCATATTTAATATAACGACGTAATTGTTCCGCACTGAAAGGAGGTTGAATAGCATCATCACGTTTCATGTGTAAATCAACAATATGAGAAGCTAATTCAGTGTCAATCTTTTCATTACAATCATCCAAAATAACGAAAAACAAATCAAATCTGGACATAATTGGGGCTGTCATATTTAAATTACCTCTTAAGGACACCTTTCTATTGTATCTACCACCAATTGGATTTGCAGCGGCTAAAATTGATGTTCTAGCATTTAAAGTAGCATGAATACCAGCCTTGGCAATGGAAATAGTTTGTTGTTCCATAGCTTCGTGAATGGCAACTTGGTCAGAAATATCCATTTTATCAAATTCATCAATACAACAAATACCATTATCGGCTAACATCAGAGCACCCGCTTCAATAGTATAATCACCACCTTCTTCGTCTCTAACCACGGCAGCAGTTAAACCAGCAGCAGATGATGCCTTACCAGATGTGTAAACAGATCTTGGAGCAAATCCACAGACGTATTTCAAAAATTGGGATTTTGATGTGGATGGATCACCGACAATGCAAATGTTAATATCACCTCTTAATTTAATACCTTCCACAGTAGTCTTATGAACACCACCAAGCATTTGTAACAGGATACCTTTCTTCACTGCTTCGTGACCGAAAACTGCAGGAGCGATAGATCTCACCAATTTATCATAAATGTGTTCATCTTTAACCATCTCTTTCAATTCATTAATTTCATCAGCATTTAAACTATTTAAAAATAATTCTTGATCCTTTTCGTAATCTTGATACACGTTATTACCATGCATATTAGCAGCCATTTGTGCTTCAGATTCAGTGTCATGGCTATCAGTTCTAGTTGTGTTATCATTAATATTAGAACCAACACTCACGACATGGCATGCTAAGAAACTCATTTTGTATGTTAAATCACGAACACCAAGTGAACGTAGACCACTGACACCACTATTCAGACCTTCGGTGGTTCTGGAAATACCTCTCATATCTAAAGAGGAACTAGGCTTTACACCAGGTAAACCTAGTTGAGTCACATCAGGTACCACAATATCAGTACCAGTGAACCTACATCTATCACCAGGTTTTGCTCTTTCCACACAATCCCCTCTAAGGATCACATCTAATGTACGAGGCATGGACCCGTTGGGAATTTCATTAGCATTTTCTTGGATTCTAACTTTTTGCCAATCTAAAAATTTAGATCTAGCCACATTTAAAGTCCAAAATGCTCTATTTTCACAGGATGGGTTTGGACAGAATGTTGGTTCAGTATATTTAAAGGATTGTTCTACATTGTCCACTATAGCACGACACAGGTCACAAGTAAAACTTGCCTTGAATAATTCTGGACGCACTTCTGAAGTTCTAGTAACAGTACCAGAGATGGTCAACAAGGAACCAATTTTATCGGATTTGACATCTCTAATTCTATGAACGGTAGGTAAATTGAAGAAACTAATTTGGAACACTCTTTCAGTTTGATCTGGGGAGTGTGATGTGGTGGTAGTAGATTTGGTGGCACGGGCCGTATTAGTATCAGCAGTGTTGGTTGGCAAAGAGCTTGGGAATTCAGATCTATTGGAGTCCTCGTTAACTTCATTTTCATCTTGAGAAGATTTCTTTACGGAATTGTTAGTTAATAGTAATTCAGGACCATACTTTCTGATTACTCTTTTCAACCCTTTCACTAGGAAAGGTAAAAATCTATAGTATTGTTCAGATATAGCCATTGCTAATGCACCATTCTCCCTCATAGAGACATGTTGATAATCAATATAAATAGTACTCAAGTCATAAGCATTCATAAATTCGATTTGTGACTTATACACTTTATCTGGTTGACCAGTTTCTTGGTTCACAATGGTAAAATCTTCTAAGAATTGTTCAAAAGCTTCACGTACTTTTTCACCAGTGACATCATCCACTTTTTTCACATGGTTCACTGTTCTTCTTCTCACACCTTGCATAGGTAAATCTTCATCCACTTGAGAGGAACGGGGTTCTTCACCACCAGTATTAGATTGAGAATTGAAAGGTGAGATTCCGTTATTGCCTGGTTGTGGTTGAGAGGAACTTGGAAATTGTAATCTAGAACCTAATTGCGAATCATTTTCAAAACCGGAACTACTTCCAAATCCTGCACCTATAGAAGATGGAGGTTGAGAAGAATTAGACGGTCTACCACCATTTGGTGTATCTGTTGGAAGTGGTGAGGACATTGAATCGATGTACAGATGGTTAGCCTTACTGTTGTTAAGTGCGTATCTAAATATCTTAAACAATTAAAATGAAAAATTTCAATTAACATTTAATGTCGATTCCGCGTTTCCGAAAAATGTATACAGTTATTATTTTACCCGATTAGGAAAAGATATTGAATTAAACGATTGAAAACAAAATATTGGCCAAATCACATAGTGTTAAACAAAAATAAAACCATAATAGATATTTTAAGAAACTCATTAGAGTTAGGTCAATTAACCTTTCAAAAAAATTCTTTTAAAAGCAAAAATAAATGCGCAAGCCCGGAATCGAACCGGGGGCCCAACGATGGCAACGTTGGATTTTACCACTAAACCACTTGCGCTTACTAATTTGTATTTCTTTGATTTTTGGATATTTACTTATTGTATTAATGTAAATATTTAGAAAAATCGTCAATTGGTTGCATAATGTTCACAAATAATGTTTCAAGGGCACCAATACTAGAAAGATTAGTACTAAGTATCAGGTATGGAAGTACTTTAAGTTTTTCATTTTATTATTATATATCGGTCTTATAAAGGGTATAATTGGACATGATAGTGTACTACATATAAGTGTATATTGGCCGAATTCTTCCGTTCTTTCATAAGTCTTGTTGTTGTTGTCCTTAGAATTCATCTTTAATAAGTTATAAA
>PPOP03000052.1:0-67019 GCA_003708535.3 Kazachstania bromeliacearum | reverse complement strand
TGGAAGCCTTTCCTCCCTTTGATCCTGGTCTAACCAATACAACAAGATTCCTCACCATCACTTATGGGGGGCTACGCAAAACTAGAAGGCTCTGTCCTCAGAGCTACCACTACTTTTCGTCACTTTTGTATTTTATTAGAGGTCACGGGTATGGACCGGCACGTCCTGTATGGAGCCAAAATCCCATTATTTCTGTAATAAAGTAGAATCGGGTTTATTACAGATTGGATGACCTGATGGATCTCTTTAAATTAATATACAATTCGACTTGATCCTCTAAAAGGGATCTTATGTCAGATACATATCTTAGATAAGGTTGCTTTATATATGACTTATTTTCACCTATGACTTTCATCATTTAAAAGGGGTAAGGTCTACGTGTTCTCTTGTAATAGGGGTAAGGTCTACGTGTCCATTAGTTGATTCTGAAATAAGTAATTATCGAGATTACTATTTCACAATTTCGGTTGCGGCCATATCTACCAGAAAGCACCGTTTCCCGTCCGATCAACTGTAGTTAAGCTGGTAAGAGCCTGACCGAGTAGTGTAGTGGGTGACCATACGCGAAACTCAGGTGCTGCAATCTTTTTTTTTTTGACGGCGCGAGCTCAGAAAAACGGCACAGCCGCTCGGGTCACATGATCCTCCACACATTGGAGTACAGATTTCTTTTTACTACCCAACGACCCAGGGCCCAGCTATCTAACTGTATCCCACCTTCCCAAGGCCAATGTCACATGCCGGGCCAGGTACCTCTGCTACATAGCCAAAACACCATTGTTGTTAAGTATATGTTATAAGACAAACAAAATGCATTATAAATGCTGTAAATTAAGAGTAAGAAAGTGTCAATTATTATTGTAAAATTTTATTCAGTCTATGTAGAGCGTTAGGACATGATATTTTAAAAATAATATATGAAATGATCCGTGTAGATATAAATGATATATAAAGAACTAAAATTTTTGTGGATGAATAGTTTGATGTAACAGATGTTACACCATATAATATAAATGTATATAGTATTGAAAGTTGTTTAAGATCACTTTAGATGATACTGATATAAAAAAATGAGGAATTTAAAAAACTATTTTAAAGGAAGGTATATATCATACATATAATAAACAATTGTATACCAGTAATAATAATACATAATACCCGATATTTAGTGGGGGAGGGTAAATAAATAGTTCTACTGATATTAATTTAGAAAAAATAATATGTTAGACCACTATTACTTTTGTAGTTTAATCGGAAGAAAAAGAGACAAAATTTGTAATGTTTAAACATTCCTGTTCAAATATAGGTAAAACTTGAACTTCAGTTTCATTTTCAAAATCATACGAATCAACGGGTATTTTAATTGGTTCTTCAAGATTACATTCGTTTTCAAAATCCATATTTTTATACCAATATTTATGAGACTCTTTCATTTTATCAATAATTTCCTTTCCATAAAAATCTCGATATAAATAATAAACTAATGTCAAATAATTTATATCTGTTTGTTTACTATCATAGCCAGAGGATTGACATAAAGTTGCATACTTAATATTTGGTGCTAACCATGGTACTTTTTCAATCAACAATTTTACATAAGAGCTTCTCCTCCAATTTTCAATTGTTTCAAAATCACTAAAAGATCTATAATTGTATAAATAGAACGGTTTGAACTTATTAACTAAATGTTCTGAAAGTATACCATTAATTAACATATTGGAAACTGCATTTTTGATAACAAAATCAGGAAATTTATCTCTATTATGAATAACATAATTAGCAAATAGAGAATTATTCAAAGCACCGTATTTTGCATACTCAAAATCACCTAATTTATAATATTGAATATCTCCAATATATGCCACATATTTATTAGATATATTAATAGGTAGATTTTTATTCATCTCTATACATAAATTTTTTTTGAAAATTTTATTATTTAATCTTAAGCCTAGTTCAATATTGTGTTCTACATTAGCTGCATTATGAAAATATTCTATGTTTGTACATTTCGTAAATAATTTATCATTATAATCATCTTCTAAATTTACCCACTCACTTGCAAAATAGTAGTGTTCTAAAATATAATCCTTATCAAAATAACGCATGTCATCCAAGCCTGTATCACATACAGTTTCGTCAAAATTAAATTTTAAAGCACCTTTTATATATATCTTTTTACTTTCAATTTCTTTACGAATATTTATTCTGTTAAATTCTTTAGCCAAAAAATATATACTTTTTACACCAACTTCTAAATTACATTTAAAATAAATATCATCCCAACCAAGCATGGTAGCTAAATGAGCTACAGAATATTTATAAAAATCATTAATTTCTAATAATTTCAAACAGGTTTCTTTACTTGGATGTTTTGGATACCAGAGACATAGTGTAACATTCTCTTTAATAAAATCATCTTCTAAATATCCACATTGAATAAAATTAGAAGTAATAGCCTGTCTAACTAAGTTAGGTAGGTCTAACCCTGAATGTCTAAGTTGATAAGCAAATATAAAATTGTGTCTACAGGTGTAAGACAGAATATACGTTAATATATGTAAATTATTCAATTCACCTTCTTTAATTTCTCCAAAATTCTCTTCTATATAATATGGTTCCATTACCCATTCTCCATCAATAAATTCCCAATATGGATCATCATATTCAATCAATGTATCGACTAATTTGGTTACATCATAATACTTGATGAAATTATCGAAATCAGCACAATACGCTGACATGCACATCTTAGCATAGTCATCTGATATGTGTAATTTTGCATAATTTTCATCTGAAATGCACATTTTTGCATAATTATCTGATAACTCGTCTAAATACATTGTTCTTCGTATATTATTATATTTATATTTATTTTCTTTAAAAATAACCCCTTCTATAATTTAAATGACCCTCCAGTTACATTTTCTGAGTTAACATTAATCCTATTAAAACAAGTGGAAAAGTTTTATAAAACCTTGTTATTTGGTTTAGTAGTTTATTGCCTTGTTACTTTGTTACTAAGCATAAACGATTGGTTAAATACTGTCAAAATGACCTGAAAACATTAGTCAGGGTAATGACTTTTGTTTTTTAGGTACCTGATCGGACTATGACACTCCAGCAACCACCGTACAACACTCATAATTCTTGTTTTCTCTTGTGGTCATCTGGTGAAACATAAAATTATCATCATGTCAATTTCCGTTTACACTGTTGATGAAAGGAAAAGGCTTTGAATTAGTTGGATATAATATTTGTGAATGTTTGTACAGAATATACTGGTTAGCTTTTTAAAGTATATAATATCCAAATAAATATTTTACAAAAGAAATATACAATTGTGTTAAATATTGTCTTCATAGAAGTTATATATAGGTGGAAGATATACGAAATCAATTGAATAATGATGGGATACAATACGTAATATATCAATTGTTCGGTCCCATTACGTACTATTTCAATTAAGAGGCTACTATCCCTTATTTTCAAAATGCTAAACAACATCATTAACAATGTAGGATAATCTGGTGAATATCTTCTAATATTTATTTTGTTAATATTTATTTATATAAACTTAAGATGTCCTTTCATTCTTTATTATAGATGTTTTGTTTTCGATTGTAATCAGGATTGGCGTCAAAGTCTGTAATATTCAAGCGTACCTATTTATAAATAAGTTAAACTGGATTTTTAAACTCTTCTAAAATAACAATAAAATTAACGGGAATTTTAATAGGGTTTTCTAAAACACATTTAATTATACTGCGCACAAAATATCAATATTTGTTGAGCTCACTGATAATCAATCTATATTACCTTCCAGTAATGTATCATTACATACTTTTTCCTAGCGACATCAGTACAGAACTGTACGATATAATACTAATACATATTATTCTGTATTTATCCAGTGTTGGTATATAAATACAATGCATTAACTTCATGAAAAGACATTAAAAGAATAAATTTATTAAAAATTATTTACAAGCGTATGTAAGCTATCCACGATTCAACGCCTCTTCGATATACGATAACTTTGGGATCGTTTTAGTATTCCCCAACCCAACAATAGATAATGGTTTATCCTTTAATCTGTAGTTAGCCCAATAAACAATATCTTGTTTTGTTATTATATCCACTTGTTGGAACACCTCCTCTGGAGATAACCTCTTACCAGTAGTGACTATTTGTCTACCCATATCTTCCACAATGGCTGTAGATCCATCCAGAGATAGTAATAATGCGGCTTTTAATTGTGCCTTGGCCCTGTTCACTTCACTGTCTGATATGTTTCCTGATTTAATTCTATTCCATTCTTTTACGATTTCATCAATGATAGTTTTAGCATTATGTTCTGCAGAATCTGTCACAATGTACATACCCCAAAGACCAGTATCAGCGTATGATGTCGAGAACGACATGTATGAATTGGCCAATGTACCATTATTAGAAGCTGCCACAGCTAAAGGTGATGGAGAATTTGTACCTGTTCCAATAGCTCTATCCCAATTACCCACTATAGCTTGAGTAGCTAATGCTACAAAATAATCAGGTGCTGACCATGAGACACCTTCTAAAGCAATAGCAATATGAGTGGTAGGTAATGTATCTTCCTGTATAAATCTTTCACCTCTCTTGAATACAGGTAAAGGTCCCCTAGGTGACCCCAATGGTACGGGTGCCACTGATTTGGGGATATGACCAAAATATTTTTGAGCATGTTGAACTAATTGATCATGATCCACTGCTCCTGCTCCCGCCAAGACCATTCTATCACCTTTATAGTTTGTAGTAATATAATTTTTCAAATCATCTCTCGTTATAGATTTTATATTTTTAATAGGACCTAATATAGTTCTCCCTAATGGTTGATCCTTGTACGCAATATCATGTAAATGGTCAAATACAACTTCATCGTACATTTTATCCACTTCTTCACTTTCTCTAATGATAACGTCTCTCTCTCTGTTAATAGCCTTGGGGTCTAAGACAGATTTGGTCAAAATATCACTTAAGATATCCACCGCTTTAGGTATATCCTCTTTCAATGATTTAGCGTAATAAACGGTATTCTCTCTCGATGTGTAGGCATTTAAATGAGATCCAATATTTTCTATCTCCAACTCAATCCCATGTTGTGATCTGTTCTGTGTACCTTTGAAAGCTAGATGTTCCAAAAAATGTGCTGTACCGTTATTTTTAACATTCTCAGCTCTGGAACCTGCATCCACGAAGATCCCCACAGTAGCACTCGATGTATTGGGAATGAACTCTGTAGCCACTGTCAGACCATTAGGTAAGACTGACGTTCTTGTTATGGGGGCTGCAGTGCTTAACAACCTCTTCCTGCTTATATTCTTTATTACTTGACGAAACATTATGATGGGGTGTTATACTTGTAACTCCTTACTTGCTCTTAATTCATCACTTATTATTTATATACTTCTATATTTATTAATCATCAAAAAGATCGAGACCCCGAAATCGAAAAATAAGGTTGTGCGGGTAACGAAAGTAATTAAGGATATGTGCCATTAATGTCAAATTATATAGATGTAGATGCCAGATACATAGTTATCACGTCTATTGTAGTATTCATTCCAGTGCGCAGTATGTTTTGTTCTAGGGTTAACAAAAGGTTGATTCACACGAGTGTTATTAGACGTTTCACCATCCCATTTTTACCTACTTTACCACAGAATCCCGGCGGTGTAAAGGGTACAGTGAACGATGCGTCAAAGACGCTTCCCATCAACCGTTTAGAAGGTTCATTGCATTGGAATTTGGAGACTTTGGTGTCTTTGTCGTTGGTTCCCCTGGTGACCATCCCATTATTTACTACTGGTCCCATTTCCACCATGACGGACACGATGTTATCCACAATGTTATTGGGTCATTGTTATATGGGGTTCCAGTCATGTATTACTGATTATATATCCAAAAGAGTGTATGGTCCAGTTCACAACTATGCCATGTATCTCTTAGGTTTTGGATCATTATTCTCTGCAATGGGCATTTATCGATTAGAGACTGAGAATGATGGGTTGACCGGGTTCATTCATAATTTATGGAAAAGAGATTAATAACAAAGAAAGAAAAAAACAAATAAATTAATGTGTATGCTTATGTTTTTATGTATATTGTCTAAAATTCATTTTAATGTTGGAAATGAAATTTTCATGATTGAAATCTTCTCTGTTTGCAATGTAACTAGAAATAATATCTTTACTAATATCATTCAAATGACCTTGGGTAGTCAAAGAATCTAATAAAGATGGTTGCACTGTAAATAAATTAGCCAATTCTCTTAAAGTGGAGAATTTTTCCATTAAAGTGGGGATATTCCATGGTTCAATTGCTGTCAAGTAACCAATAATATCTTTAGTGACAATAATACCACCATTTGAACTCACTTGAAATTTACTATAATGTGTTAATAATAATTCATACAAGTTATCACCAATGGTGGAAAGGAATGAATGTAAATTTTTAGGTTTCAAATATTTGGATGACTGTGTGTACAATGAATCTAATAAGTTCACAATTTCCATTGCTGGTAAAGTATCTTGATCTAATAAATCTTGGGGTTTGGGCATAAAATCTTTACGTTTTTGCTTACTCAATGAATTAGTGAATTTTGTGTTGATTGTTTGAATTGATTTTTCCATAATGACATTAATTGCCAATTCCACTTTCTTAATGTTATCGTTGGTCATCTCTACAACTTGTTTCTTCACTTGTGGTGAATTGGTTAATAAAGGTAAGAAAACGGTCTTGACCGCCACTGACAAATAATTCAATATTTCAGTGGTAGTAGATATATAATGTAACCATGATAAATTACATGGAGATTGTGTGTCATCAGTTTTGTCCAGTGTGGCATATGCTACTTCCAAAGATGAATCCACATACAATTCAATGATCCCTAAAAACATTAATTCAATTAATTCTAAAGTGTAATCATTAGCTTTATTTGGTATCAATTCCATGACTCTAGCTACAGATTCCACAACACATTTCAACATAGAATCCACATCATGAATGGAATAATTTCCATCAGGTTCATTGTCAGATGAATTCACAGGTTCTGCAGTGTTGTTAACACCACTTTCTCTCATGATATCCATATCCAACCTTTTCTTTAATAAATTTTTATATTGTTTCAATTTAGAATCCTTTGAAGTTGTATTGGGTTTATCCAAATTATTATTATTATTATCAGTTTTCCTCTTGGAATTTAATGTATTTTGTAATAATCTTAATTTAATCGTCTTATCATTTTGTGAATTGAAATGGTGAGTCTTACAAAGTAAAATTGTCTCCAAATTACTTTTCTCTAGATCAAAATATTTAGATCTATCATGTAAATAAGTGGCTAACAATTCTGAATAATTTTGTTCCACAATGGTAATTAATGGATCTAAATTATTTTTTTGGAAAAAATTTGTCAATTCAGTGATAAATTGTCCCATTTGTGATTGTAAAGAGTGTAACATTCTCACATATGCCATATTGGACCATTTTGACGTTTCAGTCATTACATGTGACATAGTAGGTTGTAATTTTTGTACAAAGACTCTTTGAATAAATAATTGCATTACTTGTACAGCTCTATCTTCAAAGACACGAGTCACATATGTAGCTTCTGTTTGAATCGTGGAACTTATCTTAGATAGTAATGACACTATACTCTCTTGATAGATCACTTGATGACAATCTGGATCAGATAAAAACTTTTCATCTTTAATTTGTATTTGTGTCTCTGCATCAATTTCATTAGAATCAATGAAAAATTGATGTTGATTAATAAAATTTTGAATCACATTGACCCCACCATTAAAATGGTTTAAGATCAATGCAATGGATTTCAATTTATTAAAATCATTATCTCTATAAGCTGCATTAAATTGTGCTAACCAATTATTTTCTAACGATTCACTACATTTTTCAATGTCACGAGTCACTTGGCCCGTATGTGGTATAGATTGTGTTTCAATCTTCAAAGATAATTGTAACAAATGTTTCATTAGTGTAGCTGCCTGTATTTGATCTCTCACTTGAGTGGATCTACTCAACCCTGTCACTAAAGAGGATTGACCATTTTGATAAAATTCATTGTATTGAGTGATCAATTCCACGGATTTAGAGTACACTCTTTTCTGTTTAATGGCTTGCTCCAATTTCCCACCCAATGGTGCCACTACTTGTGTCACACGAGACAATTGAGTGTCCAACATCGAATGTCTATCATTAATGGTTTGCAATTGTCTAACCAATTGTAAAATCTCTTGTGATTGAACCAATTCCTGTTGTGCCACCTCTGTGGACAACCTAGTCTGTTGTTCCACGGACTCGTCGTCCAATTGTACCAGTGCCTTCAAAGTAGATTCAAAAGTTCTCACAAACGGTTTGGGGTCCCACAGCCCGTCCTGAGGTAAAGTGTGATCCTTCGACAATTCCTCGACGAACTCGTTCACCGTGAGCCCGCCCAAGAAGTTGTCCCTCGTGAGCAACCGCTGCCACTTGCCGTCCAGTTCGTACAGAGAGTTCATCCTGTTGTTCTATTGCTCTTCTGCCAATACCCAAAACAATAACACATTCATATAATATAACTCTCCTTTAAAGAAAAACAAAACATTTCGAGTGACTGCCAAAACCCACGTGCATTTTATTTATTTTCAAAAAAAAAATTAAAAAAACTATTTTTTGGGAAAAAATTGAATTTCCTTTTTGGGACAGACGCAAAACTTTTGGCGGTGGAATTTTGCCACTTTTGCATTCTATTACTATAAAGACAAGTTCCATCTCTGGCCCAGGTTATTGTATTTACTTGCAATAAATTTTAAAACTCAGCACCTGGTGAGAAAGAAGCACAGTTATCTGCCGACAAACCATGCAAATTTTCGTCAAAACTTTAACTGGTAAGACCATCACTTTGGAGGTCGAATCCAGCGACACCATTGACAACGTCAAGTCCAAGATCCAAGACAAGGAAGGTATCCCACCTGACCAACAAAGATTAATCTTTGCCGGTAAGCAATTGGAAGATGGTAGAACTTTATCTGACTACAACATCCAAAAGGAATCCACTTTACACTTAGTCTTGAGATTGAGAGGTGGTGGTAAGAAGAGAAAGAAGAAGGTCTACACTACCCCAAAGAAGGTCAAGCACAAGCACAAGAAAGTTAAGTTAGCTGTCTTGTCTTACTACAAGGTTGACGCTGAAGGTAAGGTCACTAAGTTGAGAAGAGAATGTCCACACTGTGGTGCTGGTGTCTTCTTAGCTAACCACAAGGACAGATTCTACTGTGGTAAGTGTCACTCCGTTTTCAAGACCAACGCTTAAACAAGTTTAATTTTATAAGTTTATAATTATTTGTATACTTTAATATTATTATTTTTATTTGTTGACTTTAAATGTTTATTGTTTTATTTACAAAAGATGAATATATATATTTTATAATAGTATTAACTTATCTGATCTCTTTGAATGCATTCTCAAAAAAATCATAATTATCTGATAAGATTGTACATTTCCTTTCAGTGTCCTGGAACATTTTTTCAGCTGTACTCTTTACATCCTGTACAATGGTATCCACATGTTTATTAACATCTTGTACTAATGTATCCATATGTTGATCTAACAATGATAAGACAGAATCAAACCCTGCTTTACCCTTTTGAGCATTATCACGGAATCTAGTGCAACAAAAATCCTCCATCTTATTACAAATCTTGGTAATGGCACCATATGCAGTAATCTTGGCCTCCTGGTTAAATTGTGTCTTGGTATCAGGGAACTGTGGATGTGGTACATAATCCACAACTTCATACACTTGTAAAATGTTAGCATACGTTAAATTACATGATCTTAACCTTAATGAACGTTCTTTCAAATTCACTGTAGAGACTTCTCTCACATAACTCTTATTAGATCCACCTAACAGCGCCATAATCCAACGGGGGGCACCTTGCTCCACTGTAATTAATCTCTCGGTGACTAACACATTACCGCGATCTTGCACTTCACGTTTCAAGACATCCACGGCGATGACATGTGTGGACACTTCATTTGGATACTTATTCCAGTTGGCCACACTCACTTGTTCCCAAGGGTAGTCGAACTCACACGTATTGGTAAACAGTTTCATCTAACTTGCTTTAACTTCTTCTGACTAATAATAATCCTTGGCATCGATATTTTTTGTTTGCGATATTTTTTATTATTATATATTTTTCATAGGAAAAAACAACGAGAAATCCATTCTCATTGGACACAGACAATGTGATGAGACTCACAACGAAATAAGACGCCAATCTGTCGATTGAGTGGCCTCCCGGGGTGACCACACGTTGGGTCCCCTTATTTGTGCCATTAGATGGACCATATTCTTTCCGTGTGATTGAAGATCGTACACATTGCCCGGAACACTCTTAATTCTTGGATGCATTACAGGGTTCTTGACACCTTGCATACCGTGTAAGTATTCTCTTGTGGTCTGTTGTGTCGCAGTCATGAAAATGTGATATATTAAAAGGATAAAGGGGTACCAAAGAGTTAACCCACCGTAAATGATTAATAAAATGGTCACTGGTGAATGATGTTGCCAGGAAAGATGGATTGAACAGTTGACTATTAACAGTAGAGAACACAGTGTGGATGACAGTAAAAATGTAATGAAATATCTGTAATTACGTTGCCCCACACAATTGTTTACCCAAATACAATGATGATCATGTCTATTGACACATATTTGGCAAGTGGAACAATGTGATGCCCTTGGTGGTCTCCATATCTTACAAGTACGACAATGTTTTATATCTATAGGTTTGGTTTGTCCACTGGGTAATGACACTACATTGAAATATTCTTGTGGTGTCAAATATTGACCATGAGGTGTTTGTGACAAGTGAATGTTCTTAGGCAATGCACCTGGATCACTGGTCGCAGTCATGATAAATGAACTCAATGACATGGTCCAGAAATAATAAAACAGAACAATCAAAGCAGTATAACCCAAATGTCGTCCACTCAATGCTCCAACTTCAAATATTGAAAACAAAACACAAGGTACTATAATAAGGAACAAGACACCAAGAGAAAAATGTCTTGTGTCATGTTGTACAGTACGGAACCTCCCACCAAGGAAAAAAGTATAATTAGTCACATTTTTTTGACCCAAATATGCTTTACCATCTTGCTCTACAGTATCCAAAGTGATTAACCAATTGAGAAACTTTTTCCATCGATTCATGGTGACTTTTTATTGTTTGTCTGATAAGTTTAACAGTTTATCACTTTTTGTAAACAAAAAATCAAAAATTGTTGAATTATTTCATTGAGAAAGGGGACATAAACAAGCAAGATGATAGATTACGAAGAGTGTTACAAGCAAGCAGTATTGGCAGCTGAAAGATCTTACAGTCCATATTCTCATTTCCCCGTTGGATGTGCCATAAAATTAAGAACAGGTGAAGTAATTCACGGTGCAAATGTCGAAAATGCAAGTTACGGTGCAGGTATTTGTGCTGAACGTGTGGCTATCGTGAAAGTGATCACTGAATACCCTGGACCCGAGTGGGAATGGTTGGCCATTAAAGGTCCCGAGAGAACTGATCAATGTACTACACCCTGTGGGATTTGTAGACAATTTATTAGAGAATTTGCTTCAATGGATTTACCCATTGTTATGTTTAGTGGTGATGGTAAAAAACATATGCTCAGAACACTGGAACAATTGTTACCGGACAGTTTTGGACCAGATAATTTAAAACATTGACCACTTCATATAAATTGTGTCATTTATAGTAATAATAATAATAATCTTTAAAAAAAAAAATGGGTAGAAAATTTTTCAGTCCATCACTTGATACTTAACAAGACAAAGAACTATCACAATATAATGGAAGGTAAAGTGTACTGTGCAGGTTTGCAATGTGGTAAAGAGACTGATTCACAATTGAAATGTCCCGTGTGTTTGAAAGCTGGCATTGTATCCGTTTTCTGTAACGAAGTTTGTTACAAGAACAATTACAAAGCTCATAAAGCTTTACATTATAACGATGAAGAATGTAAAGAAACGTATGATCCATTCCCCAAATACAAGTATACTGGTCCTTTAAGAGCTTCTTATCCTTTGACACCAAAGAGACATGTTCCTGAAGAGATCGCCAAACCAGATTGGGCTGCTGATGGGTTACCTGTGGATGAACAAAAAAATGATAGATTAAATAAGATCCCAGAATACACTAATGCTGAAATTAAGAAGATTAGAAAAGCTTGTATCTTGGGTAGAGAAATCTTGGATATTGCTGCCGCTGCAGTGAAACCTGGTGTGACCACTGATGAATTGGATGAAATTGTTCATAATGAAACCATTAAGAGAAATTGTTACCCATCACCATTAAACTATTATAATTTCCCCAAATCTGTCTGTACATCAGTTAATGAAGTCATTTGTCATGGTATCCCAGATAAGACCGTGTTGAAAGAAGGTGATATTGTCAATTTAGACGTCTCATTATTTTATCAAGGTTTCCATGCAGATTTAAATGAAACTTACTATGTTGGGGAAAAAATCTCCAAAGAAGCCATCAACACAGTGGAAACCGCCAGAGAATGTTTGAAGATTGCTATCAAACTTTGTAAACCTGGGTTTACATTCCAAGAATTGGGGGATCACATTGAAAAGCATGCCACTGAAAATAAATGTTCCGTGGTGAGAACTTATTGTGGTCACGGTGTCGGTAGATTCTTCCATTGTGCCCCAAGTGTGCCTCATTACGCCAACAACAGAACCCCCGGTGTGATGAAGCCAGGTATGGTGTTCACCATCGAGCCTATGATCAACGAAGGTACTTGGAAAGATGTGTCCTGGCCAGATGACTGGACTTCCACCACTCAAGACGGTAAGAGATCTGCTCAATTCGAACACACTCTGTTGATCACAGAGACCGGTGTGGAGATTCTTTCTGCCAGAAACAAGAAGTCCCCCGGTGGACCAATGCAAAGAACCAAATAGATCCATATATCTCTAATACATATATCTTTATACTCTATAATTTGCGGGTAACTTCGCGTACTATTTATTTTCTTCGCCACAACAAATTTTTTTTTTCAATGAATTTAATGAATTGTTACTAATAAATGATGAGAACACAGCAAGAGTAACGATGTCCTTACAGTTATTGAACCCTAAGGCCGAGTCCCTGAGAAGAGATGCCGCTTTGAAAGTGAATATCACTTCTGCGGAAGGTTTGCAGTCCGTCTTGGAGACCAATTTGGGTCCTAAGGGGACTTTGAAGATGTTAGTCGATGGTGCTGGGAATATCAAATTGACCAAAGATGGGAAAGTGTTGTTGACTGAAATGCAAATCCAATCCCCCACTGCCGTGTTGATTGCCCGTGCTGCCGCTGCTCAAGACGAAATCACTGGGGATGGTACCACTACAGTTGTGGTCCTAGTGGGTGAATTATTGAAACAAGCTTATAGATTTATTCAAGAAGGTGTTCACCCAAGAATTATCACCGATGGGTTTGAAATTGCTAGAAGAGAGGCATTACAATTCTTAGATGAATTCAAGATTGATAAAGATGTAGCTCATGACAGAGAATTTCTTTTACAAGTGGCTAGATCATCATTATCCACCAAAGTTAACCCAGAATTAGTACAAGTGTTAACTCCAATTGTCACTGATGCTGTCTTGAGTGTACAAAATGGTGACACTAACACTTTAGATTTACATATGGTGGAAATTATGCAAATGCAACATTTATCTCCAAATGATACTACTTTTGTGAAAGGGTTAGTGTTAGATCATGGTGGTAGACATCCAGATATGCCCACTCGTATTGAAAATGCTTATGTGTTAATCTTAAACGTTTCATTAGAATATGAAAAGACTGAAATTAATTCTGGGTTTTTCTACAGTTCTGCTGATCAAAGAGATAAATTAGCTGCCAGTGAAAGAAAATTCGTTGATGCTAAATTAAAGAAAATTATTGATTTGAAAAATGAAGTTTGTGGTATGGATCCAGATAGAGGGTTTGTTATCATTAATCAAAAGGGTATTGATCCAATGTCATTAGATGTCCTAGCCAAACATAATATATTAGCTTTGAGAAGAGCTAAGAGACGTAACATGGAAAGATTACAATTAGTTACAGGTGGTGAAGCACAAAATTCAGTAGAAGATTTAACACCAAAAATTTTGGGTTACTCTGGTCTTATCTATCAAGAAACTATTGGTGAAGAAAAATTCACTTATGTGACAGAAAATAGAGATCCTAAATCATGTACAATTTTGATTAAGGGGTCTACACAATATGCATTATCTCAAACTAAAGATGCTGTGAGAGATGGGTTAAGAGCTGTGGCTAACGTGTTGAAAGATAATAATGTGGTACCTGGTGCAGGTTCATATTTCATTGCAGCTGCTAATCATTTACAAAGAGCTAATATGACTAAATTAGGTGCTAAGGGTAAGACTAAGACAGGTGTACAAGCATTTGCTGAAGCATTATTAGTGATTCCAAAGACTTTGGTGAAAAACTCAGGTTATGATCCATTAGACGTATTGGCTTTATGTCAAGATGAATTAGAAGATAACGAAGATGGTGAAGAACGTAGGTACGTCGGTGTTGATCTAAACATTGGTGACACTTGTGATCCAACCATTGAAGGTATTTGGGATTCATACCGTGTCATTAGAAACGCTATCAGTGGTGCTACAGGTATCGCCAGTAATTTACTTCTATGTGATGAATTATTGAGAGCAGGTAGATCCACTTTGAAGGAAGGTGGTCCACAATAATCATAACATGTACATTACCATATATATATCATATTATATAAATCAATTAAAAGAATACACTAATAATAATTCATTGTCTCTTAATTTTGGCGTCTTATTTTTTTGTCAAAGAAAAAAAATACAAAAAGTACGTTTTCAACAACTACACATAATTAACCTTAGATAAACCCAACTGATAATCAATATTACTAGTGACAATGGTTGCAGAATCGTTAGAATTGACTCGTGATGAGGTCAGTTTGAGAGACATGCAAGTGGCCTCCATTTTAAAGATGTTATTCTTAAATAAAACAACAGAAAGTACCGATTTAGAGGACACGTTCAGCGAACAAGAAATTCTTTGGAAAGTACTTATCTTGGACAAGAAAAGTACTGCTATTGTTTCATCCATCCTAAGAGTCAATGACTTATTGAAAGCTGGTGTCACTGTGCACTCATTGATTCAACAGGATAGAGCTCCATTGCCAGATGTACCAGCAGTATATTTTGTTTCACCCACACAGGAAAACATTGATTTGATTGTGAAAGATTTGAAAGAGGATAAGTACTCTGAATTTTATGTCAATTTCACATCCACTTTAGACAGAGAATATTTAGAAAATTTTGCACAACAAGTGTCCATGACAGGTAAATCAGAAAAGATTAAGCAAGTGTTTGATCAATATTTGGATTTTGTGGTCACTGAACCAGAATTGTTTTCTTTGGAATTGACTAACACATACTCACAATTAAATAATGTGAAAGCTAGTGAAGAATCAATTAATAAATTATGTGATGAAATTGCAGATGGGTTATTTAATACTATAATGACTACAGAATCTATCCCCATTATTAGAGCCCCAACAGGTGGACCAGCTGAAATTGTGGCTGAGAAATTAGGTCTCAAATTACGTGATTATGTCATTAACACTAAATCATCGAGTGTCTCTGTGTTACCAGGTACAGACGCTGTGGAAAGATGTGTCTTAATTATCTTGGATAGAAACATTGATTTTGCATCTATGTTTTCCCACTCATGGATTTATCAATGTATGGTATTTGATATCTTTAAACTATCAAGAAACACAATAACATTACCTGTGAAACAAGACCAAACTGATGAAAATGGTGAAAAAATTATAATAGAGAAAAAATACGATATTGAACCTAATGATTTCTTTTGGTTACAAAATTCACATTTACCCTTCCCAGAAGCTGCTGAAAATGTGGAAGCTGCATTGACTGCATACAAAGAGGAAGCTGCCGATATTACAAAGAGAACTGGTGTGACCAACATTGCCGATTTGGATCCAAATGCCAATAATGATACTATTCAAATACAAGAAGTCGTTAGTAAATTACCAGAATTAACCGCAAGAAAAAACATTATTGACACACATGTTAATATTTTTGGTTCTCTATTAAGTGAATTGGAAAATAAGAGTTTGGATACCTTTTTCGAAGTGGAACAAGATCCAAATAATGCAAAGGTCAATGCTAATTTCTTAAACATTTTAAAAGATGGTAAGACCAATAATTTAGATGATAAGATGAGATCTTTTATTGTTCTTTTCTTAACTTCATCAAAGGGTTTATCTAAAGAATTTGTCAATCAAGTGGAAGAATATTTCAAATCTAACAATTACGATATCAGTCCATTGAAATACGTTTATAAACTAAGAGAATATATGCAATTATCCAGCAAGAGTTTACAAAATAAATCATTAGAAGATGGTAATAATGCCAACGCTTCTAAGAGTGGTAATTATTCGTTATCTGGGTTATACAGTTTAACTGAAGGTAAGTTGCCAGGTAAAGTGGGTAGTTTAATATCAGGTATTAGACAATTATTACCAGAAAAGAAAACTATACCTATTACTAATGTGGTAGAAGCTATTATGGATCCATTAAACAGTTCCCAAAAGAATTTGGAAACTACAGACAGTTATTTGTACATAGATTCACGTACCACTAGAGGATCCCATACTAAGAAACCAAAGAGACAATCATATAATAAATCTGTTGTCTTTGTTGTAGGTGGTGGTAATTATTTAGAATATCAAAATTTACAAGAATGGGCACACTCACAATTACATAATCCAAAGAAAGTCATTTATGGTAGTACAGCAATTGCCACTCCAAAGGAATTTTTACAAGAAATATCAGATTTAGGTTTAAATAACTAAATGGAGGAAGAAAGATAATTGATATTTTTTAATAGTCCTATATTGTGTAGAATTTTTTTTCTTTTGAGTAAATAATTTAAATTATATCCTTTATATTACTATGAGACACACAGAAGGTGTGCCCTTTATTAAATATTTCTCATATTTTGTTACAATGGTTTCCCTCAAAATTATAAGAAGGTAGTACCATTTTCTAAAATTGTAGTCGACCTTTTAGCGTCTAAGAACAATGATTTAGCTTCTTCCACGTCACTTATAGTAATTTCTTTACGACCGGAAGTTTGTGCAAGAATACCTGATGGTGTTAATAATTGTAAAACGTAACGTAATGAAGTTTCAACACCTAAATTGGCTAATAAATCTAAAGTGTCTTGTGTTACTTCTAAATCTTCCACTTTAGCTCTTCTTTCAATGATGGTACGAATTTCATCTCTATTGTATGGTAAAGTACGAACAATTAGTAATCTATCAATCAAATCAGGTGGGACACCATGTGGTGATACCACATCTTCGGTACCACGTACAGTGGTCATACCTCTATTAGATGCTAACACTACCACTGGAGCAATGTTAGACTCTAGAGCTCTGTTTAAGTATGTGAAAATTTCAATATCCAACATGTTAACTTCATCTATAAACAAAACACCTGGAACTAGTTCTGCCACACCTTGATCGATGTATTTAGCCACCACTTTATTAACTTCTGATCTTAATTTTTCAGTGATCTCTGTTTTCTTTGGTTTTAATAATTGGCCCATCATAGATACGACATCTTGACCACCTTGAGGTCTAGCATTAGCAATATCTAAATCATGTAATGTAACATCTTGTACAATTTCCTTCTTTTTATGTACTTCACCCTTTGGTAATGGAACATATTCTTCAGTTTCTAAATCGAATTCTGTTGCGTATGCATCTGATCTACCAACTCTTTTCACTGCACCGGTATTAGATTCGATATAAATGACATCCCCAACATTAACTTTTTCTCGTTGAATACTTTCATAAATAGTTGGATCTAGTCTCAAGGTCTTGGTACCCTTAGCAGATTTCAAACCTACCACAACATGAGAGATAGTTTTACCGTACCCACCTAATGGATTTTCAGCATCTTCTGGAGTCAATTCGGTGACTTCACCTTCATAAACTTCTTTTGTTTCTTTAATTCTTAACCCAATGGCTCTTCTAAAGTTTTCCATAAGAGCCTCTGTTTTCTTCACTTCAACAGAATATAGTTCACTACCGACTAATGGACAAAATGGGACCTTTGGACCTAATTCTTGAGAGATGGCTAAAGCTAAAGCAGTTTTCCCCGTAGATGGACCACCAGCTAATAGGATAGCTCTACCTGACATTTTCTTGGCTTTAATCAAATCGACAACGACACCACAGGCTTCACGAGCCTCCACTTGTCCAACAAACCCACCTTCCACTCTCTTGGCAATACCACTTTCATCAAGACCTAAACCTTTAATATGTGTGTGAGCAGCAGTACGACTGGCACCGCTCTTGGACGCACTGTTGGCATTTTCATTCTTTACTTCAGTGATGGCAACCATTGTTAAACTGGGTACAGAGGTTTATCAGTAACTTTCTTGATCCCTTCTTGGCCTTTAATTCCAACTTGTTATTAACTCTTTAATTTAATTTTCCAGAAAAATTTTCCAATAATCAAGAATCAGTCACGTGCAATGCATAAGATATTGTTATACTAATGATATATACATATATATAGTGTATGTTATATATGTTAAAGCGCCATTGAGTCTACTCTTCCACGTCAATTTGGTCGTTGGGTTCCTTTTGTTCTTGGTTTTCTGCCCATTGAGTGACATCATCAATGTAAGAAAGGATAGTCATCACACTATCCGGATTTTGTGATTCCAAGGGTAAGAATTGGACCATACCAAAATCGTCCACTAAATTAGCAATACATTTGTTCAAATGTTGGAATTTAGGGTTTAATTCCTCGTTGGCAGAGTTCTCTAATAACATGGAATCCGGATTCAAGAATCTTTTCAATTTTTTCCTATTGTAATCGTCCTTAATTAGATCCATCTTACTTAAGATGTTAATGTGTGGTAATTCTAATAAGATCATGGCTGACATAGCTGATAGGGCACCACTGAAGAATTTAGAAGTGTCTATCACAAATGAAGCTTCTAAAAGGTAAGTGGCACACAGACTAAAATTCAATTGACCTTGTAAATGACGTACTATATTGGGTAACACGGGGATATGTGTATACAGTTCTATTTGACCGGGACAATCAAAGATTAAGTATTCATCGTTATAATCACCAATTTCTTCATCCAGCCAATCTAAATTATTCATTAAATATTCAAAACAGTAAATCAATGCACCATTTGGACCTAGATCCATTTCCTCCATGACATCCTCTAACGATATCAAATCTCTAATGTCCACGGTAAACTCGTATTGATTCGGTTCAGCAGCTGGATCTAAATTGACAATATGGGCTCTACGACCGATAGTTTGCATGTGAGAAATAATAGAGTTACAAAAAGTACTCTTACCTGCACCAGCAGGCCCCAGAACTAAGACACCAACACGAGACATAGCTTTAAAGTTGTAGTAATATGCTTTTTACCTTGTTTATAATGGTAATACAAGATGTGATGAGTAAGAAATAATTTTTCAAATAATTTTTCAAATAATTAATTATAACATCTAATATTAGGTCCGTGTATTATGACTGGTGAGCATTGAATCTCATAAAGAGAGGTAAACCAGTGATGATTTGTACGATTTGTTCAGCACCAGCGGAGAGTCTGTACGTGGTTTACTCTAATAAGCACATTCAATTGACCGATTGTGATAAATGTGGGAATGTCGTGGACAAATACGTCGAGATTGATAATGTGATCCTGTTCCTTGATTTGTTGCTATTGAAACCTGGTGCTTATAGACACTTGGTATATAACTCGTTAGAGGCTAATCTGTCATCTTATAGGGAATCTGTACCTTTAAATGGCAAGACTTTTGCAGAGAATTACCTATTATGGCGTGATAATTTACAAATTTGGTTTAAGAAATTTGACACATTGAATAGACTTTGGATATTACTATTCACTTTTGAAATATATTTGAAATGGATTAACGAGGACAGTAAATATTCCCCGGCATCTTCCTCCAGAGTCTCTATCATGGATACAGTGTATCAATGGGATGCATTACATCAATACCTTTATTTTGCCCTATATTCTATAATGGATATAACAATCTTCCATTACGTGATTCAATTTTGCATATTACAATTGTGTCATTGGGGCAAGGAAATCCCATATGCTAAATATATTGTCTCATATACAATTCTTTTATCATATGGCGCTAAAATTTTCCCCATTTTAATGATTATTTGGCCTTATGACACTTTACTTTCCATGAATATTATTCAATGGGTTGCCAATTTATATATAATTGAATCACTAAAGATTGTAACTAATCTGTCATACGTGGTAATAATTAACATATTCCTTACATCATCATTAATGAGAGCTATCTTAGTGAAACCTTTATTGTTTTTACTTGTCACTCGTGGTAATTTATTCCAAGTGAAATTGTATTTGAAGACTGAATTAGATTCTTTATTTCATACGTTTAATATTCCCTTTATATAGTAATCTATATATGTATATGCATTCTTATTCAATAATAGGTCCCTCTAATCCATCCACTAAATATGGATATTCGTAGGATTCATTCTCTGTCGAATTTGACACTAATGAATTGTCCCTTTCATGTTCTCTAATAGAACTTAAAGCGATATATTGTGATAAGGGCATATAATTCTTTTCAAAGTCCCATAGAAAACTTAAGGTAATGAAAGGTAAGGGAAATAACCATGAAGTTAATATCCAGCCACCTTCGAAACCAGCTAAAGTCCCAGTCATTGTCAATTGAAACAATAATAATCCAAGAATGACTCTTCTATAAATTAATGGCCAAACTTTCCCCGTAGAATGAGGTAAATGGTCTGTAGCATAAATTAATTGATATTTGTACACGTAAAATCCAATGATAAAATATGTTAACCCTGAAGCTACAATTTTAGTACTCATTACACTATAAATTAATGTTATGATTAAAATTAAGATAGATTGAGGTAATTGTAATCCAAAATTGAAAATTGGTGGATTGTACATCTCATTTCTCTGTCTTGGTGTCTTAGCATTAATTTTAACAAAGGGGAACCCAATTAAACTGCCAGCTAATAATAATTTGAAGGGGAACATACCAATACCTTGAAGAATAATCAAATCCACATAAAACAGGGAAAATTCTTTCACTGAAGTGGCTAATTGATAAGCAATCTTGGTTGTATCAGATAGATACCCCCAATAATTGGATGCTGTCCCCGCTAGAGTAAACACTAAGAACAAATTGACAAAAATATAAAAGAAGTTTTTTGACACTAATGAGATTTCCTCTTCACTATGTGACACAAACCCTTGGTATTGTGTCAAATATTCATAAATGTATGGAATACCAACATTCAATAGAGTAAACAGATATGTAGGTAATAAACCTGTAACCAAATTAGCGGCAAATTCATGTTTTTTCAATATGGCTCCTAAACTTGGCCAGAATTTGGAGATTGTCTTTAAATTCAACAGAGTGGCTAAATATGAGACAGGAATAATCAAGAAAACACTACAAATACCAATGAAAATTGTCACCGTGTAAATCTTGACTAATCTGTCTTTCCTTGCTAAACAAACGTGATCCCATTTAATATCATGTGGAGCAGGTGCCAAACGTGTAATAAAATAATGTACTCTTGGGTCTAAGACGGCTTGAGCAGCCATTTGAGCATTTGCCACTGAATCCATAGTGACAAACGCTGTGGGGGTAGCAGAATAATGCTTCTTTCTTGCATTGAGTATTTCATTATCAATAAATTTTAATTGTTTTTCCAAATAATCAATAGCATCAACTTCTTTACCAAACCAACCCCATGTTCCAATTTTCATTTTAGGTCTATCAGTCAACTTGATTTGAGAGTAAAGACTTTCATCATTACGTTCTTGCTCCAATAAATTTTCATCACTCATTGGATTATCTCTATTCATCACTTCATTTTCAGTATTGTTCCTTCTTAAGGGGAAATTTTCTGATATTGCTTGGTTACTTCTTAAACTAGCCGGGCATTCTGCATATTTTGCTTCTAGTTGTTTCAAGATTTGCTTTCTATAATGGAATAATTTATTTAAGGGTCCCCACTCTCTACAAATTGTGATAGAGGAAACGTTACCAATCTTTAATTGTTCCATTCTGGTTTTTAGTGCTTGCATGTCACGTAATTCTACGGGTATACCTGATAATCTAATCGTTCTATCAGTAATTGTATTTTGTTTACCCAAATATGCTTGTCGTGTATTGACTACAAGTTTTGTTTGAGATATTAGCATGTGAATAGCCAAAAATGTGAAAAAGTAAGTGAAGATCAAATACATCCAAAGGTATAAACTTGCCATCTCTGGCACACCCGATGGAATATCATCAGAATCGCCGTAAACCATTCTTTTTGCTAAACCCAACATGCTTACACCATAATGAATATCATGAGGATCATCAGAACCGTCATCATATTGGCCAGTGAAATGGTATCTAATTGGTGATATAACACCAAAGGAAAATATACAAAACACTGATAAAAGTTTAATACCCATTTTGAAAAATCCTAAAAATACAAATGCATCCAATCCAGCATATTCAAGCACTTGTGCATCAGTGATCTTGTAAATCACTGATATCCAACCGAAGAGACTGTTTTCATCCCATGACGGTAATCTCAGATTCCCCTCATCCTTATATTTTCGACTAGCATACAGTCTTGGTAATTTCTTTAACAATATGGAGAAAGACAATGTGGCAAATAATCCCAGTACCGTTGCGATGGCTAACTGTGTGGTTATCACCATAGAGGTGGGTTTGGTAAAATCCGGGGAGGGCTTATCACCGGAGACCAATGTATAGTTTCTTCTCAGACCAGCTGAAATAACCGAGGAGATACCCTGTATAGTGGAATCAACCATATCAAAAGAGTGTAATGTGGTCCTTGAATACAGCACGATATAAACGGCGTGTTATTCCTAGTTGTCTTGATTGATATCAAAATGGGGTATTTTATTGATTTGTTTAATATCGCAATTTTAAAAAACACGCCTTAATGGAAATCCGTTAGGGCTCGGAGTGACATAGTATTGTTCTATAAAGTTAACTATATAAAGTTCCAAGCTAAGCACGCCAATACTGTGCTAAGTTATGTAAGTGGTCAATGACAATGGGTAGTAGGGCATTGACACTATCATTAATCAAAGTTTGGAAATGTAGAGTGGCTTCTTCTTCGGACATGTCCAGATTGAATCTTTCTTTGACTTTCAAGATGGCCCCATTTGGATCCACTCTGATATCTGCGATGTTTGATGTCTTCATCAATTCAAACAAATTTAATATCAAACCAGCATTTCTTCTCAATATCGAATAGGAGACAAAACAATAACTTCTGAATTTATTATAATTAGATGATTCTGCACCACCAAAGGCTTCGATAATCTGTGGTGGTAGTTTCATTAATGGAGGGAAAGGTTTGGGATCTTGTCCCAAGATGTACCCAAAGTCTGCATGGAAAAAATTTCCCGCAGGTGTGATTAATAAATTATCTAAATGTCTATCACCGACACCCAACAAATATGTTATCACACAGTAACCTGCACATGATTTAACAAAATTGTCCATTACCCAATCTTGTACTCCCAACTCTGTAGTGTTGTCTGAATGATACTTCATAAAGAACGGTAAGATCCCATGGTATTTACTTAATATATTTGCCATAGTATCGTTGGGGATAAATTGAATGGCACCTTCTTGAGGTCCCGTAGCCAATGTCTTATATGGTGTTAATTTTAAATCCACATTTTCATTTTTCAATAATTCATCCATTAATCTAATAATTTGGATTACCAATTGATCTTGTCTCAAATCATCCCCAACTTTATACATTAGTTGATATATTGAGTTTGTAGATGTCTTAAAACTAATCATCAATGGAGATAGAGAACTCTTAAACACTTTGGATTTTTCTGGAATTACGTCTACAATTACCACATCAGGATCTAATGGTAATGGTATTTCTTTATGTTTAAGGAAATGTCTTACTTTTGTAGATAACAATTCATTAAGTAATTCACCTTTTTTGATAGTGGTATCCTTCAATGCTTTAATTTCCACACAACATTGACGTAATGTGTCAATAAATTCCACCTGTTGACTTAACACTTTACAATGATCTTCAGCTAATCTACTCCAAAATGATTCCAATATTTGATTTAAATAAGGTCTATCCTGACACTCAGATTTCAAATACCAATAGAAAAATGTACCTAACCTTGAGTTTTTAAGAGCTCTTCTGATTAAAAATTCTGCCAATGGAGAAATAACAATTGGTGATTCTTCCAAACTTTCATCAATGTCATCGGATGTACTTTGTACAGAATTGGGTATCCTTTGAGAATTATTAACATCCACGATGGTAAATTCACTATTTGTTCTCTCACTCAAAGTGGAGAAATTTTCGAAACATACTGCTTGCACTAATTGTAACAAATACAATTCTAATTCTTTATCTGATGCCTTTTTTAATCTGTTTACAGCGTACGATCTTACAGAAAGATCTTTAAAAGAGGATCCAAGTAATTCAATAGCATCTGATATGTCAACCTCCGCCCAAGTATCCATTAATTCTAAAATTTCAATACGTTCTGATTCTTCACTTAAATTTGTACTTTGTAATAATTTGGCCAGAGCCTTCTTATTATTCATTAGATAGTATCTATATTTCCATACTGAACCCTTCTCATGAGCTGTTAATTTTCTACCTGGTGGATAATTTATAATCTTGTTCAAATAATCACGTTTCTTGGATCCAGGTTTAACTTGTTTATCTAAATCTGCGTGTTTCGAAGCTCTCTCTAATCTTCTATATTTTTCTTCAATGGGGTCAGAATTAAACTGATCAGGATCATAAAACTTCAAAGTAGAATGGTATTTATCACCTAATGATATCTTAATTGCTGGTTCAGTTCTCTGATGACTGACCATATCACTAGTCAATTCAAAATTGTGCAAAGTCGGTATATTACTTTGTATATCATCAATAATTTTTTCAGTGAATACCACAGGTAGTTCAAACACAGGAAATTCAATATTCAGTACAAATGTACCTTGAGGCCATTTTCTTTTAGATCTTTCTAATTCCAATTGTTTCAATGTCAAATTGTCTAGCCATGGAATTTTTTTAAATTCTCCCAAGTAGTACTTATTTAGGTTACCGTTCAATGTGTCATCTGTGATAGTTTTATCGCTATTCAATTGATCATATTGAAACTTTAGGGATTCAAATCCACGTTTCAATGAAAAATCATGTGTATTAAATATTGAGGTTTGTAAAGTAAAGAATGGAATCTTTTTGGAACCATTATACTCCCATAGTGTAATGAGAAGTTGACTGGATAAAGTTAATTGGTTTATTGTGATAGGTAACGTTATCCAATGGTCCCACCTTCGAGAATTTTTAAACGGTATATATGGAGTAAACACTGGAAGTGTTAAGTTTCTTCCACGTTCAATGTCAATGACCTGCACTGACACAATCATGTTGCTGTTCACCAACACATTGGATTCAATTTGAGTTAACCGTTGATTACACAGTTTTTGAGATGGTTTTAAAAGTGGTTTCTGACCTTCCAAAGAGTCAATCTTGATCTGTAAGGGCACATCCAGATCCTGTGATACCACAAAGGTAACACTGTTGTTCACGGACATCGTTTGATTGGTTTCTTGTCTTCCCTTTGTCCAAGAGTTTAATAATGGAATTGGGATGTAAATTCTTTAATTTTTTTTGTTTACATTTTGTTAATGGATATTAAATAAAGGTACTCTATTAACAACTATAAATTAAATAAATAAGTGATTATCAAATCAACAAAAAATTGACCCAAGGAAATTTAACAAGAATTCGTTGAAAGTGGCGAAGAATTGAAAGTGGCAAAGAAGAAACGGAAGATAATATTGTAGATAAGCAAATGTGGTGTATATGTAGCAAGATACTTACAAGAATGAAGCTTTTGACAATTTTAAATCTATAAATCAGCATTAAACGCTAACTTGCAAAGCCCAAGAGATATAAACTAGTTTCTTAACACGTTTATCACCAAGAATCGTTGTGATATCTTGCAGTTAATAAAGATTTCTTATTAGAAATAAGAGTTTTCTTCTGGTAAACGGAAAATCGGGCAGAACAAAGTTATAATGACATTGTAGTACACTAGTCAGTGGTTAACAATACTTCAGTGTTATGGAAACTCCCATCAATATGTTAACACTCTTCTCTCGACATGTTAATCAAGTGAATAAGAAGTGAAAAATATTGTATTGAAAAAATTCTTATCCAATCGATTAAGGAAATGGAAAAATATTGAATGATTCCCTTGAGTCGAATAAGGAACAAGTCCATCTGGAAATGTGCTGCTGCTTCCCTATGTTACTCCACTAAAGTGACATACCCAATAGACCCTTCAGCCCATGTGTTGAGGCATTTACAATTCACTAAACGATTACCATTCGATAAGGGTTCAGAGATCCAGGAAAAATTTGTTAGAGCTAACTTGGACATGAAACAATTGCATTCCAAAATCAAAGCTAGTTTGGTGGAATTACAAGAGAGTCACCCTAATGGTGAGATTAATGCTAACGAAAGGAAAATTTTGGATAACATTTTATCTATGAAACCAAATCCCATGGTCTTAACGTTCGAATTCGACCCAACTTACACTGGTGGGAAAAGAATAAAAAAGAGTATCACACAGGAACAAATTGAACAGTTTGAACATTTTAAACCAGAGGTGCAATCGGATAACCCACCTGCCAAATTTGTTCAAACAGAAAGAGGTGGTGAGATAACTTTCCATGGACCAGGTCAAATGGTAGCATATATTGTGATGGATTTGAAAACTTTCAATGATTTCCCAGCTAAATCTCTAATATCCACCATAGAACAAGCCACTATTAATGCATTGAAATCCACCAAAATTGATGATAAGGGTAACACATTAAACATTACAGCCAAACGTACTGAGAAAACAGGAGTTTGGGCCGTCAATGGAGAGAAAATTGCCAGTATTGGTGTTCATGTAAGAAGATCAATCACTTCTCATGGAGTAGCTATAAATGTCAATACAGATTTATCCTACATGAATTCCTTTGAAATGTGTGGAACACCAGATGGTAAAGCTACTTCAGTTAAAGTTCAAAAACCTGAGGTGATAATTGATAATCAAATTATGGCAATTAGTTTTGTGAAAGAATTATCTAAACTCTTGGGAATCAACACAGTGGAAAGAATTCAAACGGATGGTTCAGATTTGTAATTAATCTTGTATATATATCTATTCATTCATTAATTAATTTATTTATTTATGGGAGAACACTCAATCTCTAAATTGGTAAAATGGTTACTTATTGTATGTTCTAATGCATTCAATTTAGATGTGATACTTATTAATGTAGGATCACTTGTCGTGATTGATAATTTATCACATTCAGTCACTACTTTACCATTAAATGTGACACATCTTGCAATAAATTCTTGTGCTTGCTGCAATGTGGTACTTTCTTTGTTGAAAGTAGATATCATAAGGTTATTTAACAAACTAGACTCTTCTAAATGAACATTATTTTCTTTTAAGATATCACTTAAATTTTTCCCTCTATCTGATCGCAGTGATTCTTTGACAATATCTACAATAGATTTTCCTGTGTCAGGATCAATATTACACCATGGCTTTTTAGTCACTTTGGCTAGATTTCGTAGATCAATACTCAATTCATTTTTGAATAAAACTAATTCTAAGCTCACTTCATGGTGCGTCGATTCACATAATTCTTGATAATCTTGAAACATTCTCTTCATGGCAAAATTACCATTAAAAGGAAAAATCAATTCCTTTGGTGGATTTTGCAATACATTTATCGATTTCGTAATCAATTTTAACACTCTATCAAATTTTTCAGTAAATTTTTCAGTGTCTTGTTCCACTTCCATGTCTTCTAATAACTTCAAAAGTTTCTGCAAATCTTCACCAATACATTCTAACTGTAGTAATGGAAATTTAATCCCCGTATTCATCCTGTAGAGCATTTGCTTCCCCTTACGAAATTCAGGGAAAGTGACCACCATTTGGAAATCCAATATCTCTGGACCTTGTCTCGTAATTACACCTCTAATAGAAGGGACACCATGCCCACTAGTGGCACTATTACTAATAGGCATCTTAAACACTTGGTTACTGTATAACATCTCCACACATTTTTCTACATTGTCTATTATATTGGGCAGTTCGGGTCTTATTATTTCATTAATCAACCAATCTCGTTCATTAGCGTAATCTAATTGCAAATTATACGTATCAATCCCGCCAAACCCATCATCTGGATACAATTCTGTAGTCATATTGGCATGTATCGTATGGTAGTTCTGTATGCTCTCCTTTGATTGTTGATCTTCATTAAGAACCTTTTTTCAAGTAAATTAAAAAAAAACTTTTATTTAATGAACAATTATTATTTTATAATTTAAATGATTCACAGTATATATTATGTTAAATTAAAATTATTTAGAACTTCTTCTTCTTAAATAAAGATATGGAGGGAGTAAATCTTTGAAAGATTGAAGTTTTCGTATCAGAATCCACTGGAACAGGCTCATCCTCATGTGATAATTTAGGTTCCAGTTCTCCTTCGCGAACAAGCTCTATAGAACCTGCATCTGATTTGGAAGATATATCTTCATCTGTCGTTGAAAGTTCATAGACATTCAAAACTTGATGATGTTCAATTTCCTTAGCCGAAACTTGGCTAAATGGAATTAGACCCTTCTTGGTTGCCATTTCGTCAGTAAATGAATCATAATAATCTTTATCATCGTGTAACTTCTCAATCTTGAAGGGAAACACTACACATAAAATCCAATATAAGAAGAATGAGATAGAGAAGGCAAAGAAAGAATCACCGTAAAAAAAATTGACAATACCTTTATTGTGGAAATAGTTATTATTCACTTGCCATGCAATACCTGGTAAACCTGGAGTCATACCCACCACCCATGCAACCATTGCTCTCCAATTGACACCCTTTGTGAAATAATATTCACCTTTCACAACAAACCCTTCTGTAACGGAGTATTGTCTCTTTCTTATCAAAAAGTTGTCTGCAATCAGTACTGCAATAATTGGTGTCATCACAACACCAAATGAACTCATCACAGTCAAGAAAGTGGAAGATGAATTATAAAAATTCCATGGTTGAAGTGCCCACGAGATCAGAGCACAAAGTATAGCACCTCTCTTGATATCAATATATTTGGGGAAGACACCAGCTAAATCCATACCACTGGCAAAGCCAGCATTAGAGATTGCAAAAGAAATTTGAGATAGAGTAAATGAAACACCACAAAAGAAGGCACCAGCACGAGCTCCTGAAGAATAATTATCTTTTAACCAATAATCAAAAATTTCAGTGGGCATCCAAAATGGAGTACCATACAAATCTTTACTAGTAGAGGCACCGATAACACCAAAAACTGGAATTAAAGTGGTTGGAATCATTAATGCACAAATTGTACCTAACCATATGGCAGTCTGAGATGAACCAAATCTGGAATAATCACTTTGATTGGTGGAACCTGGAGACACTGAACCAAACCAATATGAAATCATATAGACCCAAGCCCAAGCTTTATCAGAACCCTGAGCTGTCGATTGTGTGGATGTGAAAAGATCACCAACACCACCATTCTGATGGCATAAGTAACCTACCATCCCAATCATGGAAAAACATGTAGCAACACATGAAATAATAAGAATGTAATTGATTTGATATGGTTTCAAAAGATAGCAAAACACAGTAATAACATGGAACAAAACGAATCCGATAAGTTCCTTTGTTGTCATAGCTACTCTATGTGACAATGTGTTTGGTAGATGTAAATAATGGTGAGACCATGAATCCAGGATCATATTCAAACAAAGACCACCTAACCATGCGGTGGATGCGTAGTTGACAATACTCATCAATATACGAATCAAAATACCTAACCCTGATCCATAGATACCAAAGACAAATCTTTGAGTCAAAGTAAACCCAATTTTCCAGTCATAACCAGGATATGAATTGGCTAATGTAAAGGCAATTGTCAATACATCACCAATAATAAATGTACCAATAGTTTCTGGATACGATAATCCTACACTTAAAGCTGAAGAAGCACTCATCCATGTACCTACTGAAAATGAAATAACACCCCAATAGGCAAAATTAGACCAGAACCCCCATGTTTGATACTCTTTCTTAATTGGTAACAGATCCGGATTTCTTAAAAATGATAACGTTTCTCTGTTTTCCACAGGAATCTCCAACCATGTTAAGTATTTGGCGATCTGCATCTGTAAAATTAATCTATTCCTGTTGATATGTTATTCAATGGAATAAATTAAAATAAAGTGAAAGAGAAAAGAGGTGATATTTGAATCAAAAAGCAATAATCACTAAGCATTTTATAGTTCATTAAAGATGTAAATGTGAAAAAAAGATATTGAAACCATGAAGACATACAATATGAACCAATATGCACTTAAAAGGGTTAATTGATGTACATTAAGAAATTGCAAGCGAATACAATTATGTAAACCTCATTGAAAATTCATGGAATGACTCTGTTTCACATCGATTCATTTAATTGGAAGATTCAGTAAACGGAGATAGAGCGGAAGGGAATAAACAGAATATACCGGAGTTGACCCTATTGCAATTATCTTTCACTTTATTTTATTCGATTAAGGGCGACGGGCATATTTGCATTTAAAAAAACGGAAGAAAAATCTAATAATTTATAACCTTGTATGCACTATCAATAGTACCGAATAATAACTTTTTGGACTTTATAAAGCCAGTCCTTTGGCATTATATATATATCGTTACCAATATACTAATTCTCAATAAAATGAGCAGCTCATTTGTAATTTGTAGGAAGAAAATGTGTCAAAAAACATTCCAATTCAAGAAATATGCATTATAGTTATTTCTTCCACTCTCTCGGCCGAAAAGGCTACGTTTACTATGACATTTCTTGATGAACTCTACTATAAACTTCGAGAAGTGTGTTCTTATTTTGGTTAGTCTTAATCCAATATTCTCTGTATTTATTCAAGATATCTTCAATAACTGAAGGTTTGGTCAATTCACCCAGACAGATCTTCTTCAGATCTTCCTCCATTTCCCTTCTCTGGAAAGGTTTGGCAAACGAATCCTCCAGTCCAATCGCTTCAAATCCGTGTACTAAGGCGACCCCCAGAGTGGTAGGTTGCAAATATGTCTCTTTGCCCGCTTTCTCACTCCTTACATAATTTCTTGTTTGGATCTTTTCAATATGATCAGCAATTGTAGCATCAGTACCAATACCATTAACATCCATTAATGTAATCAATTCACTCTCCGTCATAGGTTTTGGCGCCGAGGTCATACCAGATTTCATTTCTGCTTTACTTATTTCACATTCTTGGTTTATTTCTAATCGAGGTAATTGTTTGGTAGTTTCCCATCTTGCCCATGGGTAAACATCTAACCAGTTTCTCTCTAAAACGACTAACCCAGTAGCAGTGAATCGTTCACCTGCCCAATCCAAGGTTAATGTGGTGGTTTGACCTTTCCCATCCTCTGAACAACAGGCAAGGAAGTGTCTTGCCACGTACTCATACACTCTTCTTTCATTAACATCCACTTGAGCATCGGGGCCCAAACTTATAATTGGATGGATCGGTGGATGTGCTTTATCATCATGAGACCCACTTCTTGGGAATTTAAACTTATTATTGCTATTGGGGGATCCAGATAATAATTGTTCTGCATAAGTAGCCCATGCTGTTTTACTACTACTATCTTGTCCTGTTTGTGCTTGTTTCTCTACCAAGGCCTTTAGATCCATTGCTTGAGGAAATGTATCAGTTTCAGTTCTAGGGTATGATAGAAAACCTTTTTGATATAATTTTTCTGCTGCTGCTAATGATTGCTTAGCATTTAATCTTAAATATCTTGCGCAATTTTTTTGTAACTCCACTGTGGTCAAAGGTAGAGGTCTATATTTATTAGTAGGTTTAGATTTCAAATCGACCACTTTGGCAATGTTCCCTGCAAGCTCTAAACAAACTTCATAAAAAGTCAACACACTCAATCTATCAAATAAATGCACCCTATCCCATTGGAAAGTAGTCACCATGGATGCTTCTCCAGTGGTTAATTGTAATTGAATATACCAAAATTCTTCTGGTATAAAATTTCGTATTCTCTCAAATCTGTCTACTACAAAACCCAGAGTGGGAAACTGACAAGGTCCATAAGAAATCACAATATTTTCCTTTTTACCTCTTCTATTACCTTGACTTGAACCGCCCGTGGATGTTTGAGCTTGAACTTTTTTAGCCATTGTATTTGTCAGTAATCTGGTGAATGATACACCAGTTCTTAAATCTAATTCAATTCTTGTCCCAACTGCATCCACACTTTTCATATCTAACCTCTGTGGGTTTCTAGCAGCTTGTATAACGTGATTTCTTTCTAGATGTGAGAATATAGCTCTATACAATTGAGATTGTTCGAGTCGTACGTTACCCTTGTGTGCTTCTTTAAATATCTCCCAGCCAATATACTCACCTTCACGATCACAATCAGTCCAAATCATCAAGTAATCAGCATTTCTAGCCTCCTTTCGAATATTATCAGCTATGGATTTTTGATTTCTATCCATAATTTCATTTACTGGTGCATCAAACAATTCAAAAATATTACATTTGCCCCACCCGTACCTGTTGTTATCAAAATCAATACCACAAAGATGACCAGCAACACTAGTCATGGTTACTTGACATGATCCATGGGCAAAAGGGAACCCATCAAACTGGAAATCATAATTTTTCACATAAGGAATATTAGAGTTTCTTGTTGTGGTTCTCCCACCTCCCAGTATTTGTGATGTTGCCTTTGCTATAGAATTCTTCTCTGCAACACATAGTACTCTCATTGGTACGTGTTCAGGTTGTGTGTGTTATTCCCACTTTACAGTGTTCGAGCTTTTATTTATTTACAAATAATTTCGCGATGCGTTAAGATTTCAATACAATAAGTTTAACAAAATTACAGATATTAAAGAAGTAAGGGTCTGATTGTGACAATGTGTTATAAATTCTTTGTCAAATATTGAGATGATTTTGTTACTTTTATTAGACGATTTTGAAGACCTTGCTACGGATCTTATATAGAAAATTACGTACAACAAGGAGCATTACATCCAGCTCATAATCGACTCCTAGTTCAGACATATACATTGTTTTCTATTGAGCTCGATTGCACTAATCAATATTCTCCATCTGGTTAATGTTATGAACAATTATAATGTAAAAGGAATAAATCGCGAAAATTCTGAGATCTTGAAATTAAGTAGAAGATATAAACTGGAACTAGGGCACATCGTGGATTGATGAATGAACAGACCAGCATCTACGAGTGATATAATAGGGTTCATCAAAGAGCATGCAGAATCACTGGACGGAGAATTAAATGATAATTTATACCATAACACGTTTGTTAACCAAGACGTGAAACAATTCCATCAAACCGTTTATAAGTCAATTGTACAAACATTTTCTGTTTTTAACGAATCGGATAGTGAGGTATTGAATCTAGATACTGTAATAGAAACACTTTGGAAGACATACCAACAGCCCATATTTATCTGGTTTACAGAATGGAAAGCACAATTAGTAAAGGATAATAAGATTGAAAATGTAGTAGAATTTAGAATATTGAATACAAAATTAAGAAAATGTTTTAAAACATTTCATCGATTTTATTATACGATTCTTGAATATTTGATATGCAATTATGATACATCGTATATTATTCCCATTGAGATAGTCAATGCACTCAATCTGGAGAAATCGTTACTGAGACAGGGGAACGCCTTTGTGAAAAGAATAGTGTTACAACCAAAGAGTCGCGCCACAGAAACCGTTATTATCCCATTTTACGATTGTTTATCAAGACTAGGTGATATACACTATTATATAACAATCATTGAAAAAAATTCCTCCAATGGACAACCTTATTTGAATTTCGACAGTTCCAAGAGATACTTAAATTTAGCCTCTAAAATTTTACCAGCTTTCGGTAAAATATATGGACAATTGGCTCAATTGAATTTACAATCTGAAGAATATTTAACTGCAGTGTATCAACTTATTAGAGCTGCTTTGGCAAGATTATCAGATACCGATTCTGTATTCAAATTGGTCACATTTTTCCAATATAAAAATTTACATTCTTTACTTAAAGCTAAGTTAGTCGGACTCGTGGAACAAGATGAAGTGGATAATGATAGGATTACTATTACTTATCACTTCCTTGCTTTAATTAGTTATTATTTCACACCAACTACTTGGAATAATGAAAAGGATCAATTGTCAATAACTCAACTGAAAGAAGCATTGTTTGAAGCTATTAGCAACAATGGATTTAATCATATTGATATTATTTATGAGACCACTATCATCATAATTGGGATGTTTCATATCTTAATGCAACAACAATCACCGGAAATAGATGTCTCTACTATCAACCTATCGAAGTTAGAGGATATACCTCGAAATTACATTAATTTTACTCTGGAATTTTTAGCACAGGTAATCACTAAAGTGGTTCAGAAATGTTGGGTTTCTAACATAATGGATAATCATCACATTTTGGCTATCCCGCGAATTATCATCTGTTGGATAAAATGTAATAGACCAATATTACAATCTGCTCATAAGAGTACCCCTTTATGTGTGTCATTGGCTGAATTAATTAATACATTCTGGAAATCACAACCATATGGATCTGAGGTTTTCTCAGGGAGAAAACCAACAAGAACATATTTTTTTATAGAAGATGTCAATTTGAAAGAATTCTCTTGTATACAATTCTTTCTAACTGACTGTAGTGACAAGACCATTAGAACTAAGAATAACTTCATAAGCCGACTCGCAGGGTACCCACCTTTATCTGATCGATTATCAATGATACAAGAAAATCAATTAAGATCACAAGCTATTATCACTTCAACGATGAAATTTTTGAAACAAAATAGTTGTGGTATTGAATGGAATTATACATCAAGTGGGTACAGATATCCCAAAACGATAAAACATAAAGGGGAGAGTCCAGAAGAGATAAAAGTGTCCGAACCGACAACAAGATTAAGACCAGATAACAGAGTTGGAAAAAAGAAAACAGCGACTGCATCTAGAAATAAATCAATTCAAGTCTCTCTTTCAGTAATAGAAAGTTCTCTTTCCGAACATATTACCGAAGATCCTTTATCTGTTACTCCAAGTTCAGTTTCAGTTGAATTGGAAACTCATCAAGAAACGTTTGAATCCGTTATCGTGTCAGAACCGCCATCTACCGATTTATCCGTACAAGTTCGCGCTAGTCCAAACAGTAGAATATCGATACCCACAATATCATTGAGCTCTTTAAGTGAAGAACTGTCACCACCAACAACCCTAGTACAACTGGAAGATATCCGCGCGACTTCAACGCAACTGTAATGACATTCTAAGTATGTATTTTATTCATTATATAGATAGATCTATACATTTTCCGAGTCTTCGAGGTATTTTTTCCTGATTCTGACAGAAAACAAACTTTAAGTTTAAACCATATAAAGTTCTATTTTTAACGTATAAGGAAACAAACATCTCCGAACCAGTTACGTGATACATATTCTTCAAGGGATTTGCAATCATATAAATATCGTATACCCCATTTTCTATCCGGTATCATATTATCCAGTTTTGAAGTTATTCAAATGGAGGTTTATAACGTTTCGTATGCAAACGTTCCGAATTTAAATTTGAGTAAATTGCAAGAGGGACTATCCAGAGAGATCACTTCGATCTACAATTCTTCAGGATCAGAGACAGATCCGCATAGGGTACCTAATGATGAGTTCAGCTCTCTTTCTGGATTGGCTACTCAGGATAAGAAGCCCTTTTCAAAGAGCACTACCTGCTTGATAAACGAGGAACCTAAAATACCGCAATCATTATCGAAACTTGTTACTATCAATGACCATGAAGACATTCAACATATGGAGAGAGACCAAATCTTACAAAGACCAGCGTATTCGGGTAGAAGAATGACATTAGAATCTATTCAATCCAATTTTATATTTAGAACTTCACATGGTCGTTCACAAATTTTCCCCATAACGGGGGAACATGATATATCATCATCAAGACCGTATTCATCTACTTCATCATTGACGAGTGGGGTTACATCTAACCTTCCTACGATAGATAATACAGAAATTCATGAGGTTAATGGTATAAAATTCGGTCACAGGATCGGTGAATTAGATGTCAATTACAATATTGTTCATAATATGTTAGATGGGATACGTGTTTCAGGGAAGACAGTCAAAAGTGATCTAAATTTTAATAGAATTGATAAATATACATTTGATCAACAGGGCAATTTACAAGAGAGACACGAATCAGAACCATACAAATTCAAATTTAAAGATTATTCTGGTGGTGTCTTTAAGACATTACGTCAGAATTTTAAAATTGATGAAGAAGAATACATAGATTCATTGACTTCACAACATGTGTTGAATGAATTAAATTCACCGGGGAAAAGTGGTTCATTTTTCTATTTTTCCAAAGATTATAAATATATTATTAAAACCATTCATCATAGTGAACATATTCATTTACGTAAAAGCTTACCACAATATTATCATCATGTTACAAAACATCCAGACACATTACTTTGCCAATTCTACGGGTTACATAGAGTGAAATTACCTCGATCGTTTCAAAGAAGAATTAAGAATAGAGTCATTTACGTTCTTGTCATGAATAATCTTTTCCCACCGGAGGTGAAATTTGATTTGACATTTGATTTGAAAGGTTCCCTTTGGGGGCGATACACTCGTGGTACCAACACTGATCTTGTGAGGAAAGATCTGAACTGGTTAGAATCACATGAGAAAATAATGCTACGGGGTAAACAAGAGACTACAAAATTTCTTCACCAATTGAAAGAGGACGTTGAATTGCTAGCCAAATTAAACACTATGGATTATTCATTGCTAGTGGGGATTGTGCACTGTTCAGAGAGAGACAACAGGCTACCTGGCAGAACCATGGGTACTGGAGAAGTAATATATTATGTGGGGATAATTGATTGCTTGACAAATTATTCCACAATAAAGAAATTAGAGACTATATGGAGAGGTTTAACACATAAACTCTCAGAAGTGAGTGCGGTGCCACCACACATGTACGCGAACCGGTTTTATAGATTCATTGCAGATTCAGTGACAAGTGAGAGTTAATCGGTCGCTTGAGAGCTTAACATAGATAAGAGTATATACATTCATAATTTAAAAAAATTGTAAAACAATCGTCTCACGTGATCTGGGGTATATAGTGCACGAGCAAACCAATTGTTTTTGAAAATGCTCGTGTAGCTCAGTGGTTAGAGCTTCGTGCTTATAGTAGTTTTCCCAGTGAATACTTTACTGTACTTAACGGTTTTTCAATAAACTGATTAAAGCAACGCGACCGTCGTGAGTTCAATCCTCACCTCGAGCACTTTCCCTTATTTTTTATTTTTTTTTGGCTGCCAGAAATGTGAATGAAATACAGACTTATCAAGAAATGTATTCCCCACGCTTCTGTACTGAGACTCTCTAACATATATGGAGTCTGTTATTTCTCTTGGAATCTTAAAAATATCATACCATCCGTTCTGTGGTTAACATGCTGGGTATTGCCGGATCATAAAATTTGTTATTTGATATGATGACATCTTTGTTATAAATCATGTAATATGTTACCTTTGGGCGGTAGTACATGCTTTGACTATTTCCAACTAGCCAATTGTTGAGAAATCCAAGGGAATTTGTAAGGGAATTTTACTAAAAGGTAACATCAATTAATGTTATGAGTAGTGTATATACGATAGATCTTCAGTGATGTTAAACTAATAACTGGAAGTTCCCTTTCCTTCTATAACAGAAAAGAAAATACCGATTGAAGTAATAACAATAATAACTATATTAAAAATTTGATATGAAGCCAAACTAGATGAGGATGTAGAGCATACTATACAAATTGTGTTCGCGTTTGTTTCCAGTTTGTTTCTTGTCACCTGTTTAATGCCAATTCGGCCCTTCCCGCAATAGTTTGCACGAACTGTGCAAAATGTACGGATTGAAAACGGAAAATATGGTATATTTTGTTTCCAGTTCGTTACCAGTTGCCTATTCACTTCCAATTTAATTTGTTCCGCAAAATTTGCAGGAATTCCAAATTTTTTTCATTTATAGTGCGAAAAAAGAGACCCGAATTGCTCCAATTCGTTTCCACATCGTTACCAATTGCCTAATTTCTGTCAACTGCCATGAATTAAAAACGCTTTTTGGTCCATGAAAAAGCCAGTCCCAAATGAACTTTTAACTTACACTGTTCGCGTTCGGTTCCAGTTTGTTTCCAAGTCCCTGATTTTTTCCCATTTCGCCCTCTGGGCAAATGTATTTTTCACCTCCCTCGGCCGTTTTCTCAGAAAAGCCCGTACAACCGAAATTTCTTTTACCTCTGGAGGGCAATTTCTTTCCTCGGAGGGTGATTTCTTTCCTCTGAGGGCGTGAAAATTCAACCGTGAGGTGGATATTGGATTTTCTAGGGACTTTTCTGAGCGCTGGAAATATATATGGTCTTATACCAATAAATATTTATAAGTCGTAGTATGCCTACTTGATTACTCCTACCATATTACTTTGTGGCGATGATGTGTGTTTTTTGCCTTTTACGAGACCCTTATATATACCAGAAAATCTTGTACCCTCATGATTACTACTTTCCCATTTATAACAGAAAAGTAATAGATCACAAGAAACCCTCCAGTCATTTTCAGTGGACTCGTCAGAATATGAATTTCGTTCGTTAATCATTACTTTTATTTAGAGTATGTATAGAATTTGGCAAATTTAATTAAGGCTAGTTTTATAAACCACTGCTTCAATATGCGAATATATTAAATTTACAGCAAGAATTGAAATTCTTTCTTTTGATATATAAATTTAATGCAGAAATAAATCACAGAAAGACTGTCAACAAATCAATTATTTATTAATGCTATGAGAGCATTTTCAAGAACTGTATTCCAACAATGTTATCAAAGGAAAAAAGTAAAAATTATATTGGATGAATGAAATGCACTTAAGTCATTCCTAAGATAACATTTGAAGGCATTTCATCTAACGTTGAGAATCTTATACTTCCATATATTTAAGTTATTTATTTCCAATCAATTTCGAACCTTGACAGATAAACATTCATGGAAATATCGGATATGATATTGTAACCAAGCTAGTAACATTAACCTATTCTATTCACTGCATACATAGCAATGAAGAAATAGTGATTTTCCGAACTTGGTTATGTAATAAGTGTGAATGCATTAAACGTATTGACAGAACTTTCATACATGTGATGATCTCCTTAATGGATCTTGTGTAAATCTCGGGCTTTAAAATGTAAACAAGACAAATTCAATTAAACTTTACCAAATATACGAAAGGAAACGCATATTATAACAAGAAAAATATATTGTTCAAATGATAGATAGGTCAGGTTAGACACTATTCCCATTTTGGTTCTTCACATGAAGATTCATTCGAACTAATCACCTCCTTGATCCGTCATCTGTAGCATCAGATCAGATGTTTTCCAAAGAGAGCGAAGATTGCAAATGTGAGGGAGAAATAAGATCATATCACGAAATTGGGTAACACACACAATGGTATTTCCATCCAAACAGAAATCACACATCCGCTATATCACTATACGCCTCCTTCTCTGCCACCTAAGTGAGAATGTCACTGATATATAACAGCTGATTATTCGTGATGGAAAGAATTGATGAGACTACCACCGTAAGATAAATTGAATTATAGGAAATTTTAGACGTTTTAGCTAGACTATATGAACGTGTCCTGATGTGATTAAAGAATAAAAATATGCCTTTACTATCTAATTTGTCTCAATATTTCACTAATAAGACTCCACATGAGACTCATTTATTACCATTGTTTGCATTTGCTTAGGATGTGATGACTAAAAGGGATAATGTAATGAAGAGAGCTGCTTATTATACTATTTCTGCTTTGTTAGTCATTTTACCTGTAGAGGTATTGACAGTTTCAATATACTAACAATTTTGAAATATTTATTCTTGGATGGTAAATGACAATCAGAATTAGCTGCTTTAACTGTTGTTGACCAAAATTAGAAGAGATTCACCAAATAGTTAGTTGGAATTGAGTTTCAAAATACCTATCTTTATTTTAACTGATGTGGCCATTGGTTTTAAACCTGAATTTTCTAAGCAAGTCTGTATGACTTCATTACATTATTGTTAATCATAGATAGTTTGGATTTACAACTGCGTTATAAATTGATCGTGAACGCTGTGTAAGTGCCAAATAACGTACCTAAACCAGTGAAGGATTTGTGTGGTCTCACTTTTGTAGCTGAGGTCACTGAATCAGCATTATCATTATTGGTACCCACCTTAAACAATTTTCTTCGCACTTATCCTCCTCTTCCTAATAACAGTTAAAACAAACCATTGAATATTTGACTAGATTAGTCAATATTCATATTGAAATTGAAAGATTTATCTCATTGTTATTATCTGATGTACAAAAAATTGTTAGTGTAGTTTCTTTACCTGAGGTGCCTTATTTGGTATACAAAACTTCGAGAGTGGTAAGTGATTAGAAATATCGAACCATTGCTAACAGCGGTGAGTTTATCAGTAATTTGACCATTGAAGAAGCTAAACAATTCCTATTAGAAAATTTGAAGAAAAGCTCTTCCGAAGGTGAAATAATTTCTGGATGATCAAATAGTATTAGATTATTTATCTAGACTTTTAACCATGGAGATTAATTTCAATGATTGGAAAGTTCTGGAAGAATGTTTGACCACTATCCTATATGAACCAAACAAGAAAACTATTCAGTCAAAATCCATTACTGGATTAAGAGGTATTTTTTTTATCAAAAACATGATGAAAATGAAGGTATTGAAATTTCTCAAAACTAAGGTTCAAGAATTCTGTTGAATAAGACCATTCCAGGTTCATTAAAGGGTCATATTTATGGTATTTGTGGTTGAAATAGTACTGATAGTCTCATTTCAACGAGAGATATTAATAGGAGTTAATTGGATGAATTCTCAGATGAAAAATTTTAATAAGTGGTTTCGTAGAACATAAATTACAAGGTGAAGAAGGTAATCTATATTTAATTACATCCATTGAACTGGATGAAGAATTACATGAAACAATTTTGAAGAAATTATTAAGACTTAAGAATATGTTGAATTTATCACTGAAAGAAGAACACAAATTTTTTGTGTTTTATCCGGTAGCTGAAAAATTAAATATAGAGTTGGCTAGAACCATGTTACGAAAAGCCGATATTTTGTTGTCAGAAGAACATACCAATCATTTAGACGTTCCCATCACCTAATGTTTACAATCACGGTTATTATAAAAGCTTTTATCACGTGTTTAATTGTTTCACATGATTCTAGATTTTTAGATTCTGTCTGCCCTGATGTTTTTCGATAGGAAAGTACAAGAATTTAGCTTACAACAGGGGTAACATGGCCGATTTTGTAGGGCAAAAACCGCGGAAAACACCCATGTTATGCAAATCCTTTTCATATTTTTCTTAGCATCGGCAAAACAATAGAAAATTTGTCTACAAATCTCCGACTATTTTCGTGATTCTCGAACAAATATTTGTTTTCATTAATTTTAAAGTTATCGACTCTTGTTTATGGCTCGTTTAGTTGCCTAGTTGCTGTTTGTTTTTTCGTGTTTCAATTTCTCTTTGGACTGAAATTTTTTCATTCAGAAGTAGATGCCGTGTATGAGTTATTTCTGCATTGTTTGATGCGCCAAGAATGCTAACACATATTATATGGTAATGGTGATAAGGCAAATGACTTTCCTGAAAAGGATTTGCAAAAATATTCTAAGCGCCAAATTTTTTTGAAATTTTGGAATAGAAAATATAGCGACTCTTTCTCCACTTTCAACTATTCAGTCAACGCTGCAGACTTTCTCTCTCTATCCCATATTTGATTCTATTGTTGGAAACTTCGTTAGAAATTTCAAAAACATATTTGGAAAGATTTGCATTTCTTTAGAAGTGAGATAATGTCCTTTCACATTAAAAATGAATATATAAATATCAGCATATTCCTTGTTATTTATTCTGTTATATGTTTTAATCCTTTCAATTCTTTCAATTCTTCTCATAAGACTATAAGACCAACAAAGAATGAATTTAATTCAAAGAATTTTTACAATAATTCCAATATTGTTGGCATTGATAAATGCACAAAGTTTACCTGATGTATTATCGACTTGTGATGTTTCATCTGTAACTTCAGCCAACCAAGGTTTTAAAGCTAGATTCTTTCCCTACCATCATCCAGATTGGAAGTGGTTACCTGTTGATCAAATTAGAGCCTTTCTAATGGGTGGGTATCAAGATTACCCAATTGTTGCTACTGTAGATCATGTTTCTAATATCAATTGGGAAGAATCAGTAAGATATGAAGCTCCATACTATGAAATTTTTGATGGTATAAATCTTACCATTACAAATTTCACCGTTGAATATAAAGGTTATTTTGTTGCTGATCAAACAGGTGATTACACTTTCCATTTAACTGAAACAGATGATTCTGCTATGTTATTTTTTGGTAATCCTTCTTCTTTTGTTTGTTGTCAAATGGATGCAAAAGTTCAAGCTAACTCAACTGATATATCTATTGATGCCTTTAATCAATACGATAATAAGTTACCAAGTTTTGTTACTCTTTCTTTAGTTAAAGGTGCTGTTTATCCAATGAAAGTGGTTTATTTTAATCAGGATGGTATTGCAAAATTACATTTATCATATGAAGATCCAAGTGGTGAACATCATGAAGATTTCAATAGTGTTGTTGTATCATACGATGATGAAACTGATGAATGTCGAGGTCCAGACCTTCCTCAACCACCAAGAACATCTACTACTACGTCTACTACTTCGAGTACTTCCTCTACTTCCTCTACTTCGTCTACTTCCTCTACTTCGTCTACTTCGTCTACTTCGTCTACTTCGTCTACTTCGTCTACTTCCTCTACTTCGTCTACTTCCTCTACTTCGTCTACTTCCTCTACTTCGTCTACTTCATCAACATCTAGTTCTTCAACCACCTCATCTACTTCAACTTCTACTACTACTTCTTCAATTACTCCAAGTTCCTCATTCACCCCACCATTTAGTAATACCACCGCTTCAACCACATGTACACACTCATCATGCACTGCTTCAACTTTACCTCAAAGTACCACCACAGTTACTACTCCCAAAACTTTTACCAAGATTTCCACATCAACCACATGTACACACTCATTATGTACTGCTTCAACTTCATTGAAAATTACTACCACAGTGACCACTCCAATTACATGCACAGAATCTGTATGCATTGATTCCACTTCACCAATTGTTATCACTACCATTATTACCACTCCAGTTACAATTACATCCACCACTACAGTTCCTTGTACCGGTTCCAACCCACCAATTACACTAATTACTACTATTACTACTGAATCTACTACAACAAGAATTACTACAATTCCTCCTTCAACCACTACTGTACCAGTTGCTAACCAACCAGTCACCTCTACTGCACCAGTTTCTTCTACTTCACCAGTCGCTACTCCATCAATCGCTATCCCAACAGTTGTTCCTCCTCTTGTTACTGGTAACCCATCTGTGTCTTTAATCAAGGCTTCTTCTTCTATTACTGTACAATTTGAAGGTGGAGCCTCTCCAATTTTCATGAATATCTGGTCTATTATGTTTGCTTCATTAATTAATTTAATTTTATGAGCAATACTTTTATACATTTATATTTTATTACTTCTATTTAAAACCCAAAAAATATTTTTTTTTATTTGAACTCTGGCTTCCATTCTTTCACATTTGTCACCACATGAAAAAAATTTCTCCCACCAGAGTAACCTCTGAGATAGTGGATATAAGCATTGTGTTTTCTGGACACACATACGAATATATGTAATACTTGTGGCGTGTACATGATTGTTACCACATGTTACTCGCCAGATCAATGGGAAATGCCTCGTAGACACATCGCTGCAGAGACACATTCAGCGACAAACGCCTCTTGATTCTAGCCCTCCCCCAGCGCTTAAAACCACTCACCCATTACTAATCCACACCGTAACCACGTTTTTATCGGCCCTCTTGGCCGTACCTGACGGAGACTCCGTATTACGTATATTGATATACATTACTGTCATTTGAAATTACCCGCACGTGACCCCCCACCATAGAAAAAAATGGCTTGGCGCTCGTTTAAAAAAGAGGGAGAAACACGAGTCCAGGGAACGAGACCCATTTTCTGCGGCGGTTTCTGTGGCCACCGAGAGAACACGTGCAGCGGGGCCCCGGAGACTTCTATACGAGATTTGTTCGGAGGGGCTGTGCCAAAAAACGTGCATCGGAACGAGACAAGAGAACAATAGGCGGGGTTTTGGCTGTACGAGCCAGATGGAACAATGGCGCCGCGCGATTCAAGTGGACCTATACGAGATACGTAATGGGCGTTGTCCTCGAGACACAATTTGTATATATATATACGACCGCTCCAGCAAACAACGATGGCCTCGATGGTTAAGGTCTGTGTATACACCTTCTCCAAGCTCAATTCCACTAAGCATACAGATGTCTAAGGCAGAACTTATTGAAATTGACGGGAAGAAAGTGTCCAAGACCTCGACGGGGAAGAGGAAGTTTCACAACAAGTCCAAGTCCGGTTGTGATCATTGCAAGAGACGTCGTGTCAAATGTGATGAGGGGAAACCCAATTGTCAAAAATGTATAAATATGAGATTGGATTGTGTGTACAGTGCCCCACAACCAAGGAGGAAGAAGAAAACTTCTGTGTCGTCGGGTCATAGCCCAACAAGTAGTACTACATCGTCTGTCAATGACAATGTGTCAGTGAAGAAAGAATCAGAGACAAATATGGCTGATTCGTTGAAAAAATTACAACAATTGCAACAACAACAAGCACAATTGTTATCACAAATTAATTCTTCCATGACACCAACGACGACAAATACAATGCCCACAAACCCTTTGGTGGCTACACCAAATCATAATGACGGTTTGTTGTTACCACCTTTATTGGCCAACACACCCGTGGCGTTCCAAGATTTATTAAATAATAATAATTTGAATTTAAATTCATTGATGAATAATAATACAAATTTCATGTCACCAAATAAATTCAATTTAAAGAACCTTTCCAATTTGACTAATTTACCCGCTTTAATGAGTGGGATGGGCGGTTCATCTTTCAATAATATGTCTATTGATTTACAAGAAATACTAGGTGTAAAGCAATTACAACCACCGTCACAAAATAAAAGTAGAGCTGCCAAAGCTACGAGTGCAGAGGAAGCATTGGCTAACATGCAACAGCAACAGGAGAGACAAGTGAATAAACCATTGGATCCCACTGCAACTTCTTCTGCCAAAGCCACTAAATACATATCACCAATGGTGAAATCCATACTGGCCACTACCACTTTACCATTAAATGAGAAAATCCCCTCTGAAGATTCCAGTTCAGAACATAATAATAACAACAATAACGATTCACAAAGTCCCGTCGGGTCATCTGCAGAGAGTTCCATGATAATGGATACAATACCAAGATTAATTGAATTATCCAGCCAGGCCAAAATAAATTTAATTGATTTGAAATTGTTTCATCATTATTGTACAACCGTATGGTCCACAGTGATTGCATCCGGTATATCTGGTCCTGAAGTGTGGAAAACTTATATACCAGAATTAGCATTCGATTACCCATTTTTGATGCATACCATCCTGGCGTTCAGTGCTACACATTTATCAAGAACTGAACCAGGCCTAGAGAGTTACGTCTCATCACACCGTTTGGAAGCATTGAAACTATTAAGAGAAGCTGTCTTGGAGATCTCTGATGAAAACACGGATGCATTAGTGGCATCTTCATTAATATTAATAATGGATTCACTGGCGAATGCATCGAAGACAAATGAGGATTCAAATAATTCTGCATGGATTTTCCATGTGAAAGGTGCTGTCACTATGCTTACCGCTGTGTGGCCATTACCTGAAACTTCAAAATTTGCTAATTTAATTTCAGTGGATTTAAGTGATTTAAGTGATGTGTTAAATCAAGAAAATCGTACCATCTCTGAATTGGTTTGCTTCGATGAAAGTATCTCAGATTTATATCCATTAGAAGTGGATTCACCATATTTGATAACATTAGCATATTTAGATCAATTACAACGTGAAAAAAATCAATTGGATTTCTTATTAAGAGTGTTTGCATTCCCAGCATTATTAGATAGAACTTTTTTGGCATTGTTAATGACAGGTGACTTGGGTGCAATGAGAATTATGAGATCTTACTATAAGATGTTAAGAGGATTCACCACTGAAGTGAAGGATAAAGTATGGTTTTTGGAAGGTGTATCACAAGTGTTACCACAAGATGTGGATGAATACAGTGGAGGTGGTGGTATGCATATGATGTTAGATTTCCTTGGTGGAGGGTTACCATCTATGGCTACAACAAATCTATCTGATTTTATGTAATGTGTGTGTATATAGATAATATATTTATTCTTAAGAAAAAATTAAAAAATTAATGCTATTTTTGTGTCATAAGGAGACTCGTAATGAACGAATACGATCAGTTTCAAAAAGAAATCCAATACGAAACACAACAAGTGGTGGATCGTATTTATAAAAATGAAACTAATATTAATGTTTTATTTCAAGTGTTCAATTTAATTAGAAATTTGCCTCCATCAAATTTATTAAATAATTTATTTAACAACGGACCATTCCAATTAAATGAACTCATTGAATTTAAAGATGAATTGTTTAACGATAAATTATTTGACACTACAAATATTAGTATTGAAATGCCACCCAAATATGTTGCACAAGTGGTGAGAAATGAAACTTTAAATGTATGCGCAAAGATTCAATTAATTTTATTAACAAAGGGATTGATAGGTTACAGTTATTATTTTGATCATGTTTATCTAGAAGCATTTGCCACATTTCGTTGGTGTTTGAAATTTTTATACCATATTAAACAAATGTTAAGATTAATAAATTTTGATATTTTTGAAAATATATTCAATTTCCTTTGTGCAAAATCTTTGATTGATGATTTCCATAATGTGGATTTTAATCCACATACATATCAGGAGTTGAACAGTGATTTGGACGAGGGGTCTATCCTCAAGGGGCTCCTATATGGAATCACTGAGTCGAGTGATGACAGTGCTGTAATGTGTGGATCTTTGAAAGAAAAATTTAAATTATCACAATATTTCGAAATATGTGCTGATATTAATGACTCAATCAATATGTTTGAGGGCCAATTAATTGAATATGAAAATAATAATAGTTATTCAATGGGGATAATGTATGAGAAAAATGTTTTAAATGATATGATACATAAATTTATCTTAGCCATGTCCTTTAAATTAGATGGTGATCCTCAAATTATTTATTGTATCAAGAAAATAATACAAGGAATTATACTATATGGGAAAATTCACATTGAAATATTATTTTTCTTCATAAAATTATACAATTTCTTCAATAAACAATTTCGAGTTAACATACCTAGTGCTTTGGCTGATGAATGCTTACTGTTTGCTGAAAAAATCATTACAGAATGGGAGAAAACTAATAATAGTACTGATATTGTATTATTACCACAAGTATTACTTGTCACAGTAAATGGCCCTATTGTGATGGTGGAAGAGTTTAATGACGTAATGAAGGAACATAAACATGAATTGGGCAAAATGATTGGTCATATGAAATTGAGAGTCAAACAAAAATGGCACAATCATCATAATCATTTAAATGAACAATATGAAATTGACTTGAAAACTGGATTGGAATGGATTGAATCATGGAGAAATTGTTATTTGGAAAATCATCCTGACATGCATCCTCACTTGAAGAAACTCTATGATGAATATTCGTAATGATTATTATTTGATAGTATATATATGTATGCAACTGTCTATATGGAGAAATAATAATTTGTTCATATTTTGGCCTTCTTCGCTACCGGTTCGTTAGCAGGTGATGATGAACGTTTCTTACTTTCCGATATAGCTTTCTCAATCATATCTTTCACTCTACTTTCGATATGATCTAATAGTTCTTGTTTCACTTCTCCTGATTTAATGGTTTCATAATCACATATCGTCAATTCTCTATCCTCCTCTTCGTCTTTAACTTCTGTTTCATTTAATATAGAATCAATGGCAGCACTATCTATTTGTAATTTACTACCTTTATTACTTTTCAAATCAAAAAAATTATCTTCCAATATTCTATAATCTGTAAAATAATCTTGGAATTTAGCTGCTGTTACTGAAATGGGGAATCTCTTATTGAAAAAATTTTCAGGGTATTTAAATGTATCATCAACCATATTTTTATATTGTAACCCACAATACAATAATGACATCACTACAAAACTGTAACCGTCACATAATAACGAGACAGGTTGAGTGACAGCTTGAATGATAAATGTTCTTGCCTCTTGTAAGATTTTGGGGAAATTCTTCATAAATTCTTCAGGTAAATCATAATCTCTATTGTATCTATAAAATCCACTAAACATGTCTTCAATAATTTCTTTAGGATTTTCAATATTTAAATCGAAACCAAAGGCACAAAGAACTTTTTTCTCACTCTCCACTAATTTGTCTCTAACTTCCCATTTCAATTTATCCATATTGTATTTATGCTTTAAATTGGGTATCACTTGGAACATAAATTCACAAGTAGCCTTCACATATGCATCAATGGGTCTATTATTTTCCATACACTTACAAGATGTGACTAAAATGGCTTGTGAAATGTGAATACATGTGAGAAGATTGGGTGGTAACCCATACACATACCAAAATCTGAAAAACAGTATAGAAGATGCCGTGTAAGTATGATCAAATAAATTCAATTTTTTCTTTAATGTATAAAAATACAACAAACATTTTTCCATTATCTTTTTAGATTCTTCCACAGACATCTTGTCATTAGTGGCATTCAATTTTTCAATAATCTCTTTACAAGTGAAAGTCCATTGATTTTCAGGTGTCTTAATTTTATCGGGCCAAAACAGTCTCGAATTAAACCCGGGTCCAGGAGAGTTTCCAGTTTTTATTGGTGTAAGTGGTTTCAAAGCTGCAGGTTTCTGTTCACCCCCGTTCATTGTTATCTGTTTTGCTCTTGACACAATTTTGACGTATTCTCTGTTCTTAATTAAAGGTCTAAAACGTCTATAATTGATTTTCCAAAATTATATATTTTTCAAAAGAGGCCGTGTAATGTGATCACAATAATTGATTTATAAGAGAGCCAATATACTATAGCAATATACATGGGACATAATCATCAAATAATCAATTTGGGTAAACGTTGGTCACCCAATAATGGTTGTCTTACCGCGGAGTGATATTTGGGGTATTTGTAGAAAAATGTTGCAGGAATTGAAGGTCCTTGTGTTGAAAAATCCGTTTGTACATTTTGTAACTCGATCTGTCGTGGCAAAGCTTTATCACTCTCTTGCGTTGTTAATACCCTCCCAATCTTACTGGAAATGGACGACTCCCACTTATTAAATAAATAAAGTTCATTCTCCAAGGGGATCCTGAAAAACACCCATGGTTTAAATTGATTGAATCGATTAAAATCATAACCTAACAATTTCAACCCATCTTTAAATGGCCAACTAACTTCATTACCAATATAAGCCTTCAATCTCAATGGAATATGCATATCTGGTCTATTAAGAAAACTTCTCGGAATACTTCCTAATTTAATACAATAAATACCTGGTTCTTTAATCCATTCATGCAAATAACTTGCAAAAAAATACACTTCAGTGGATTTCAATTGACATGATTCCAATTCTGTAATTATCTTGGTAAAATATTTAGCATATTTGACATCTTCAATATAAATCCAAATGTTCAATGGGATGGGACCTGTATAACTACTAGGTACCGAAAAGACATCATCTAACAGTAGTTGGAAATGTCGATCCCTGGTTTTCACTGCTATTTCATTATAAAAATTGAAGATGGGAAGTGGTCTCTGCAGTACACTATACACTATCTCCCATGAATCATCAATCCACTCTATGGCACCTTCAACATCATCCTGTTTCAAAATAGACCTTGCTGGACCACGGATATGATCTAACTGTTTCACATACGCAATAAGATCTCCCATGACAATTTCCCAAACTTTATGATCCCAGGGGAATATGGATAAGACTCTATGTTTAAACCATTCATTACGCACCCTGTAAATATGCTTATTTAACAGCCGTACAGCTGTACTATCACAATAAGTTAAACATCTAATCAATAGTTCGTCTGGTAAAATATCTAAGGACATTATGATGAATTCCAGCGACTCTATGTAATATTATTGTGTTCTTCCCTAATTACTCCAAACTTAATCTTAAATGTATTTTTTGACGTAAATTAAATACTCCGAGTGAAAAAGATAAAGATAAATAAACAAATTACTGACATCAAAATGTGTAAAAAAAACGAGAGATCAAATCATTGTTAATTTGAGAACTGTTCCTTTATCAGCGGTTAATTACATATAATTATTTGTATTGAAAGTCATAAATTGAAAAAGACAGAAAAGGTGAAATATTTTACCATTTACTTTTTGACAGAAAACATTCCCTCCCACATTAGCATATCGTGATATGATGATGGGGCATTAACTAAAATATAACAGACTCTAACCTTAATCGAACAAATGGGTAATATTTTGGTGGCACATTTTTTTCACTGATTTGTTGTAAAAATATCTCAATGACGTAATGATCCGAGGGGTTTTATCGGTTTTTGTAGTTGAGATATTTAGAAGAAATAGATGAGAATTTGCAAATAAGTAATCTTTACAATCGACATGGTTTTGGATATGCTAGATATAACTTTGATGCGATCTCATACTATAATAAAAATGTATCAAGAAGTATACAATTCAATCACATTAGATTGACACATTATTCCGATGAGAGGAAAGTCTTGTAATTAAAAAAATAAATGCGTGTATTAGAGTCATAACTATTTGATTAATTAAATAGAGTTAAATGTGTATAAATTCATAAGTAGTAAAAAGAAATATGCGACAGGATGAATAACCTATTTAGAAGAGAAAATTCTCTTGTACATTGGAACATCGTCATGAGCCATGTCATTGGCATCGTAAGAAGCATCTCTCTTAGATGGTGGGACCCATTGGGAAGACTTCCATGGTAAAACACCTTCTTCCCACATAGTGTTAACTTCTTCCAAAGATAAACCCTTGGTTTCTGGGACGAAGAAGAAAACGTAACACCAGGCAAAACATAAACAACCCATAAAGACGTAACCGTAGTAAAAATTGATAGCACCTGTAATGAATGGAGTGAAGAAAGCAATCAAGAAATTCCAGAACCAATTACAAGCAATGGAGATGGACATACCCTTAGCCTTAATTCTCAATGGGAAAGATTCGGAGACAATAACGTAAGCAGTTGGAGCCCAAGTAGTAGCAAAACAGAAAATGAAGAAACAAGTAAAACAGATCATAACTTTACCAGCACCTTTACCTGTTGGTTGGTCCATACCGTGTGGGTATAATTGAGTGACACCGACAGAAGCGTAGATAACGAAACAACAAACCATACCAGTAGCACCCCATAATAGACCAGTACGACGACCAAATCTTTCAACAATGTAAATAGCTGGGAAAGTGGAGACGAAATTGACCACACCAATGACAATAGCAGCTTGGTAAGAATCATCGAAACCAATACCTTCAAAAATTTGAGTACCGTAGAAGAAGAAATAATTAGAACCAGTCAATTGTTGTAATGTTTGAATAGTCATACCTAAGATAGTTCTTTGTAAGACTTTACCCTTGGTAGAGAATAATTCACCCCAGGAGGCAACACCAGCAGCTCTTTCAGCTTCAATACCAGCAGCTAACATTTCCACTTCAGCAATAACAGATGGATCATCAACGGCAACTTTATTAGATTGAGCAACAGATCTTCTGGCTTCCTCCATCTTACCAACTTCAATTAAGAAACGTGGAGATTCTGGTACGAAGAACATAGCAGCAATCATAAACAAAGCCCAAGCAAAACCTAAACCTAATGGAACTCTCCATTGAGTGGAGTCAGAGTAACCGTGGTCAGTACCATAATTAGTACAGTAACCTAAGAAAATACCTAAAGTAATCATCAATTGGTAACATGACACCAAAGTACCTCTTAATTGCTTTGGAGACACTTCTGAAATCAATAATGGGGAGTACACAGCAATACCACCGACACCAACACCGGAGATAATTCTACCGATGAAGTATTGGTACCATTTGTCAATAGAGGCAATGGAAATAATTAAACCAATAATGTAAACAATTGTCACCCAAACCAAAGCTAATCTACGACCATAGATATCACCCAATCTGGACCAAGCAATACCACCAATGGCACAACCAATATTGAAAATGGAGACAATTAAACCTGTTCTAACCTTGGAAAAATAGTAAGTACCATTTTTATGTCTGATACCAAATCTTCTTAAGAAATCTTTGTGGTTCAAGAACCCACCAATGGTACCAGTATCCCAACCGTAAACGTACCCGCCGAATGCAATCATTAAACATAAAATAGACACAGTAGTGTAAGCAGAAGCAGGTCTTTGAGGCATTTCAAAAGCCACAGGTGAGGTTTCTTCACCATTGAAGCCATTACCATTTACAGATTCATTCTTTTGAGAATCGTGAGAGATAACTGATTGAGACTCAGCGTTATCAGAGGAAGACATATTGGATTGATATTATTATACAAGAAAAAAAGAAATAAAAATAAGAGAATATAATTTCCAGGAACTTAAAAACTATCAGACACTTCAGTTTATATAATAAAATAAATAAATGTGGAGGAACCCACAATTTCTGACATATCATGGTTACAATCAGTGGGGACAGAATCAACCCTCTAGCAGCCGTAATAATGTGGATATTGCGGGTGTACGCATGTTTTAGTGCGGAGAAACGTGGAGGCGGATGGCGGGGCACCTGGTCCTCGCATTTATCCGGGGTAACAATAGAACGCGGGAAAATTTGTTTGGCCAGTTTTTGCGGTAATATATTATCCGGAAGAACACTTGTTCCGCGGAATGACGGGTGCCCCCCCCCCACAGTGTTTGTTGTTCTCTTCACTTACTTAGTGGGCGTCCTCTTTTAACGTCACAAGACGAAAATACGAACCGACAGGCGCAGAAATAGGTGCGTGTATTAATTATTTATCCGGGGGAACTTAATCCGAGATTTTTTTCTCAGTTGCCTGTGCGAGATCCTCTGCGCGTTTTTCTGTGGAGTTATTCCGGTTTAGATACCGATAACAAAATACCTCTCATCCATACCAGTAAGCGTTTTCCCTTTTCTTTTTCTTTAGCTGGGATCACACGGTTGCTATAGATCTTCAATACGTAATATTCGGGTTTTACTAAGACCGATTTTGTATACGATAATTTTATATAGTCAAACATTTGGAAATGTGAGGGGATAGTCCATATGAAATCACTCAATTTCATGTGTACAGTTGTATCCACCTGTTAATTACTGTCAGATTCATGTATATATCAATATTGTTTGTACATGGCCCCTTCTGTAATTCGAACCCATGATCACGTAGTCATCGTGTCCGACGGCAGGATGGGCATCGCCATACAAAACTGACCGACTTCCTCTTTCAGTAAAGAATCGGACGATGGGCTTCTGAAATTTACAGGAAAAAAAAATTTAAAAAATTTTAAGTCAAATTTTCCAAATCAATCTTTTAATATATGTGATTAAAGTCATCGTTCTTACAGTTTTGCAGTTATCCCATCAGTGAAGAAATTGATAGTGGTACAGTCGTTTGATCAGATTACACAGAGTAAAGCAAAAGTTAAATTTCAAAATTGTAAGAAGATTCAACCTAAGAATTTGAGGAAAATAAATAACGAATGGTAGGTAAGAAGAGTCCTCGTAAAAATATTACGGGATCTCCCAAGAGACACACTTCAGGTGGTAAAAATCCATTGACATTGGTGAATAAGACAAGCCGGCCTAGAAGGTTCAGTCTGATATATAGTTCTGATTCTTCACTGAGTGATGTCAGTGGAGATGATGTTAATTTAAGGAAGGGGAAAACAATGTCCAATAATGCAAATGGTAAGAGAAGTAAACTTATACAGAACAAGAAAGTGGTTAACAACAATAGTGATACAGAATCTTCAGATTATGCTGTAATGGGTACAGATGATAGTGATGATAGTGATTCTGATGATGATGATGACGATTCTGATGAGACAAGTTCAGATGATGAAAATATCGATTTTGTTAGATTGACAGCACAAAGAAAGAAAAGAGCCATGGAGGCATTGAGTACAATCAAGAGAGGTAAATCACCTGCTAAAAATGTATCAACAAAGGATAATACTACTAAAACCAATGCCACATCTCAACAACCGAAAATTGTTGATAATAATAATAGTTCGCTATCATTGGAAATAAATAAAAAGGACACTGAACAAGAAGAAGAGGAAGATATTGGTGAAGAAGTCACTGACACAAAAGATATAAAGACAAACGAATTACCCTTGATAAATAATACAGTGGATGAATTACATGTTCCAAGATTTTCAGAATCTGATGAATCTGATTATGATATAGATCAAGAAACTTATTTCAATGTGATAAACAATGCTAATGATACAGATGGTGAAATTGACACTGGATTAGAAACAGGTGAAGATGATCTCCCGATCTTACATGAGGAGGAACAAAATATTGTCTCCGAGTTACAAAATGATGATTCACTTTCATTTGATGGTAGTATACATGAAGAAGGTATGGATCCTGTGGAAATTGAAAGACAATTATTGGATAATGATGACGATGATGATGACGACGATGAAGATGAAATAATGTCAGATTTTGATATGCCATTTTATGAAGATCCAAAATTTTCCAATTTATATTATTACGCTGATGACACAGAACCAAAGATGAGTTTAAGTACATCACTTCCCTTAATAATGAATGAAAAGAAAGAATCACGATTACAAAAGAGAGAAGCTAAAAGAAGAGAATTGAAAGAGAGACTCAAATCAAGGAAATTATTAAGAGAAAAAGTTAAAAGTACGGGTAAGACATCAGGATTTGATGGTGATGAATATATATTTGGTGTGTTTTTCCAAAGTGATGATGAGGATAAATCTAGATCTAACAGTGTATCATTGAAGAATAAAGATGTGGAAAGTACTTTACGTCACTTGGATGGTGTCATTTCATCTGATGATGAAAATATATTATTAGATGCTGCTGATTTACCTACAGATGATTCAGATAATGATGACACAAGTTCATTGATTAAAGGTAAAGTTAATTCTCAAGATGAAGACGATATTGGATCAGAAATTATGGAATCTGAAGATGATTACGATGATGACAGTAGTGTAACTAATGTGTTTATTGATATTGACGATTTGGATCCAGATTCATTTTACTTCCATTATGATGACCTTTCATCATCTGATGAAAGTGATGCTCATGGAAAGCATGATCGTAGTACAGACAATAATAAATTAGATCCAGCAGAAACCGTAGTTTTCCAAGATGATGAATCCACTGATGAAGATGACAATTTACCCCCACCAAGTTCAAGAGCTAAATCCATTGGTACTAAAGCTAAAGAAATTGTCTCTGCCAATGTTGTTGGTTTGAGACCACCAAAATTAGGTACTTGGGAGACAGATAATAAACCATTCAGTATTATCGATGGTCTTTCAACTAAATCATTACATTCTTTAATTCAAGAACATCAACAATTACATGAACAAAATCAAAGATCTCAAAGTCCTGACTCCACAGGTTCTCAATCTAACGATAGTAACGCTGCTGGTGAAGAATTAACTTTGAATGAATTATTAAATATGAGTGAATTGGAAGATGAAGACGATGAGAATACCACACCATATCAATCACTATTAATATCTGATTGGTACAATAAACCAAAAGTACCTTTATCTGCATTTAGAAACAAAGGTGTTAATCTCAATGACGAAAATGATTTTATGGTTCCTAGTTTATCTACTAAAAAAGTTCCTATTGGTTACGTTGGTGTAGAAAAGAGAAGGCGTAAGATTGATAAAATGAAAGAGTTGCAAAAGAAAAGAAATGAACAAAAGAGGAAATTGAAGAAGAAGAGAAAGATCTTAAAATTAAGAAGAGAAAGAGCTCGTATGGAGAAGGAAAAAGCTCTTGTAGGTGATGTCACACAATTAGATACCAATAAAGACAGCATGAACAGCACCATGATGTATACTGATACACCTTATGATAATAACACTTTAGAAGGATCATACGCATCTCCTGAAATTCATCAAAATACTCCATCTGAAATCGATTTAGATTCAAGGAAAAATTCAATCAAGAGTGTTGGTATCGATGAAATTCATGAGATTCTAAGTAAAGATGATGATAATTTATTACATGATCACGATGGTCCTTTAGGTTACACAGATGCAATTGACGATGATGCTATTATCGATGATGCTGATGCTGATATCTTAGCATCATTAACCGCACCTGTCGATTTTGATGATTTCAGTAACAACAATAATAAATCGTCTCTATGGAAACACCGTAGACAAAGTATGGCAGAGGCGGCAGCTGAAAATATGAGATTCACCAAGAGTGGGCTTTTCAGTGAATCTGCCTTGGCCGACATTGAAGGTATTATTGGAACCAACGGATCATCTTCTAACTCTTTTGACTTGAATGAAGTTTTACAATAATAAACTGTACTTCCCCATTCACATCATACTCACCACAATCATCCATATGTGTGCATTAACACTATTTTTTATATTATTTTACTGGCATTTATTTTTAACTACTTTTTCCCCCCACAATTCCCTCAGGCCCACATTGAAAGGACATCTTATAATTATAATTCACTATATAAACAATTTTAAAAAAATATTACTATTCCTAAATCTAACTAACTAATTGGTCGTATCTTTTCGAAATCCAGCTTACTTTATAACTATTAGTTATACTATTAATGTAAGAAGACGTATAAAGCGACTGGAAAGTTTTTCATTATTATGAAAAAAAAAAAAGTTTTTAGAGCTCATCTCATCGCCAGGTAGTAAAGACACTGATAGATTAAGCGTGGAAACCCCCAATATGGATTTGAAAACTAGTTATTCTAACACAGAATTGTCCCCCATCTATGCAGGAAGTGGTGCTGTTGCCACTATGTCCGAGGACGGCTCCATTTTGGCTACTCCGGTCTTGGACGAAATCCACATCATTCAATTACAACCCACTAGAAAGACTTTACATACTATTTCTAACGACGATGAACAAGAAATCACTGCTTTGAAATTGACATATGATGGTAAATATCTATGTTTTGTATCACAAGCCCAATTATTGAAGATCGTCAATGTAGAAACTGGGAAGGTTATTAGATCTATGAAAATATCTTCTCCATCCTATATCATGGATTCTGAATCTACATCTACTCTGGTAGCCATTGGTGGTACTGATGGTAGTATTATCGTGGTGGATATTGAAAATGGGTACATTACACATTCATTTAAAGGTCACGGTGGTACTATTTCCAGTTTGAAATTTTATGGTGAACTAAACAGTAACGTTTGGTTATTAAGTTCAGGTGATACTAATGGTACAGTGAAGATCTGGGATTTAGTAAAGAGGAAATGTTTACATACCATGACAGAGCATACTTCTGCTGTGAGAGGTCTCGACATTCGTTCCACTGAAGATGATATTTTACAATTAGTTTCCGGTGGTAGAGATGATATTATAAATTTATGGGAATTCGATACCAAGAGGAAATGTCATTTATTGAAGACTTTACCAGTACATCAACAAGTCGAATCATGTGGATTTGTTAACTCTAAAGAACATAATGATCTTGTTTACACTGCAGGTGGTGATGCGATCATTCAATTCATTTCATTAAAGAGTGGTAACGCTGTGAAGAAGACAAATCAACCAATTGAAGAATTATTTATTATTGGTATCTTATCAATTTTCAATGGTTCTAAATTATATTCTGTGATGTCTGATCAATCTTTACATTTATTAAACGTCGAATCAGTTACGTCCAATTATAATGACCCAGAGATTACATACGAATCATCCATTGCTGGTAATCATGGTACCATTGCAGACATGAAATTTGTGGGACCTCAATTAAATCAATTAGCATTAGCTACCAATTCCCCCACTTTAAGAATTATTCCAGTGCCAAATAATGACGATAAGGATGCATTACCTATTGATGTTGACATGTATGAAGGTCATAAAGATTTATTAAATGCTGTAGATGCTACTGAAGATGGTCTTTGGTTAGCCACTGCCTCTAAGGATCACACTGCCATTGTATGGAGATACAATGAGAAGACACAAAAATTCAAACAATACGCTAAATTTGTGGGACATTCATCTTCAGTGACAGCTGTAGGTTTACCAAATGTTACATTAAGACATTGGCCAGAATTTTTACTAACAGGTTCTAACGATTTAACCATTAAGAAATGGCAAATCCCTAAACCTACCAGTAACGAAGATGAAGAAGTACACATTATTAAAGTTTCTGAATACACACGTCGTGCTCATGAAAAGGATATCAATGCATTATCTGTGTCACCTAATGATTCTATTTTTGCTACTGCTTCTTATGATAAGACTTGTAAGATTTGGGATCTAGAGACTGGTGAATTGACAGCTACTTTGGCTAATCATAAGCGTGGTCTATGGGATGTTTCATTCTGTCAATTTGATAAAATTATTGCCACATGTTCTGGTGATAAGACCATTAAGATTTGGTCTCTAGATACATTTTCTGTGTTGAAAACATTAGAAGGTCATACTAACGCGGTACAGAGAGCTCATTTCATAAATAAACAAACTCAATTAGTCAGTAGTGGTGCTGATGGGTTAATTAAGATTTGGGATTGTTCCACTGGTGAATGTGTCAAGACTTTAGATGGTCATGCTAACAGAATATGGGCATTGACTGTTATGAAGGATGGTGATCTAATAGTCAGTGCTGATGCTGATGGTGTATTCCAATTCTGGAAAGATTGTACTGAAGAACAAATAGAAAAGGATCTAGAGAAGGAGAAATTGAAAGTGGAACAAGAACAATCGTTACAGAATTATTTAGCCAATGAAGATTGGTCTAACGCATTCCTATTGGCTATGTCATTGGACCACCCAATGAGATTATATAACGTCTTGAGAAGATCATTGTCTGGTGATGAGCAAGAAGGTGTTGTATTTAACAAAGAATTAGACCATGTCATTTCCACATTAACTAAAGATCAATTGTTACTATTGATGAAAAGATGTAGAGATTGGAACACTAACGGTCGTACACACACAGTAGCTCAAAAGACTATTAGATGTATCTTATTGAAACATAACATTGCCGATTTGAGTGAAATCCCAGGAATGGTGAAAATCATCGACGGTATCGTTCCATACACTCAAAGACATTTCGCCAGAGTGGATAACTTGGTTGAGCAAAGTTATATTCTAGACTACGCCTTAGTCGAGATGGATAAATTATTCTAAATCATATAAAACCTTATATATAAACCATATATATATACATTGTAAAATATCGATATCACGTGCAGATGCAATTTTTTCAAAATTGAAAAGTTTTAAAGTGAAAAATTAAAGTATCGATGAGTTAAGACAATATTTATTAATTGTTAAGTACGAATCCCATAATAACATCGCATTATACCATGTCTCAAGGTGATATTGCTGCAACAAAGAGGAATACTTCTAAGAAGTCCAGAAGAAAGAAGAAGAGAAGAACCGCTGACGTGTCTGATTCCTCTGATTCTGATTCCTCATCGGCTTCTGATCATGAAATTGCCATTGAAGATAAGTCTGAACCAGTGGAGGAAGCCGCTGCAACTGTAGAAGTATCTGATGTTGAATTATCAGACGATGAGAGTGGTAAGAGATTAAATGATGTCGAGACTTTAGACGATGCCACTAAATCTAAATTGAGCAGTATTCCCTTCACAACCACAGAATTGACTCAAAGATTTACTCAAAGTACGAAGCAAGATGGTAACCAAACTGCTGTAGACTTGAAGAAGATTACAGAGACTATAACGGAGGCCAGAAATGAATTGAATGGTGTCACTACTACTCCAGCTCAAACAGAGAATAACACATTAAAGAATGAATACTTGGGGATGTTATTTGAAAATTACGGTGACGATATAAATTCTTTAAGAAGTGCACCAGATTTCACTAACAAATCATTGGTTCTATTAGCTAATGTCTTAAAAGACGGGTCAAAAATGTTCGATGTGGATACATTGAAAACTATTGTAGAATCTAAATAAAAATTGTATATTATTTAATTAAACGAAGGTATTATTATTATTATATTATATTATAAAGTTACTTGAACTTGAAAGAGTTGACTATTATTATAATTGTTAAAGATTAAGATATTAGAATAAAACTGAAAAAATGAACTAAGAATTTTAATAAAAGATTATATTTTTTAATTTGTCTGTTTACGTTTGAAAAGTCTATTGAAGAAACTACCCTTCTCCTTTTTACTTTTAACAGTTGGCGTTGTAGATACCTGTCTCTTCATTTGTGTATTATTATTGGTATTGTTATGAATTTGATCAGTAGGAGTAGTTGAATCCTTCCTCTGTTTTCTTCCTGTCTTGCTGAAGATACTAGATGAAGTGGTAGTTTTCATATCGCTTTGGTGTCTGTGGAATGAAGACATACTCCCTGTTTCACCAGGTAAGACGAACTCGCTTAGGGGTTGTTGTACTGGAAGTGTGGTAGATGCACCATGTAATGTGGCTTCAGTGGGAACCTTAATCAAGTTAGGATGAACTTGACGTCTCTGTAGTTCTTCCTCCTCTCTTCTTCTTTCTTCCTCCTCCATTTGTAATTTTTCCTTCTTCGATGGTTGATATCCACTGTTTTCATTAGAAAATTGGACCACTTTATCGAGCATATTCCTAAATTTAGATCCACCTTTATGAGAATGACCTTTCTTTTCTTCGACTTTCAATTTACCAATCTCTTTGACATTATCCTCGCGGAAAGGCTCTTGAGGTGGCGCCGTTGGAATAACATGGACGGCATATGGTTGTTGTTCTGACTCTTGTTCTGTACTTTGTTCCACTTGTTGTTGTCCCGTAGTCTGTTCCAGTGTTGGTTGTATCGATGAATTGTAATCAGGCTGTTGTACTGATTGAACTTGGGGTTGTTCTTCTGGATGATCTGCCCATGGTGATGGTTTAGAAATATCTTCACTCACATTACTATGACTGTCATTTATTGGATAAGTAAATGTTGCAGGTGGTGTATAGTTCTTGTGCTCTGGTTGACTCACTATAGGTTCTGGTTTATTTACTACAGGTTCTTGTTGTGGTATCGATTGTACTGGGGCCTGTTCTTTTTCTACAGCGGGTGGTATCACCACTGGATGAGCGTCATTAAATCTTTTTTGTGCAACTTGTAACGCTTGAGCATACATTTCTTCACCAGTAAGTGTATTTTTACTCTTGATGGGAATTTCTTTCGAGTGTATTGGTTTTTGTTGTGATTGTCTTGGTTGTTGTTGTGACTTTGGTGCAAAACTAGATGTTGACGATGTTGTTGGTGATGATACTACAATAGGTTGAACAGATTCACGTTTATCCTTACCAAAGAAAGAGGAGCTAAACTTTTTCTGACTAGGATTATGAGATGATTCGACTTGTTGTTGAGGTCTACCTCTCAGCGACATTCTACTCCCCATTGTACTTTTTGTTTCGTTCGTATTGCGAGTAATGTCAAGGTTTTCGTTACCAGCACCATAAACTTTCTTTCTGGCAACTTCCATCGCTTGTAAGTACATCTCTTGATCTGTCAGTCTCTTTTTAGGTTCTGGTTTCTTTGAAAGACGTTTCTTCTTAACAGGTTCGACAGTTCTCACAACTGGTTTGACCTTTGGTTTAGTGATATGTGGTACAGGTTCAGAAACATCTTCCAGTGCATCTGAAAATTTGGAAACACTACTCATTTGATCCAAAGGAATTAGTGTAGAGGCATAAGGATGTTTAGTTTTCACTGGTGGTTTTATTTCTTCTTCCATTATTTCTTCTTCCTCTTCTTCTTCCTCTACAACGTCATCCAAATATGGATTTTCAAATTGTTCTGGTTCTAGTGATTCCTCTTGTAACATTTGCTCTTCCTCTCCATTATCTTCCAACTCCTCATCTTCCTCGTACACAGGCGCATCTATGGCTAATTCATCTTCACCTACAATGAAATTACCACTAAATTCATCAAAATGTTTTTGATTAGCAACTTCATCAATCACTGGGATAACATCTGTCGTGGTAGTGGTAGTCTCAATGTACTCGTACCCATCAATTCTCTTTATTGTTTTCTTGGTGATTGATTTGGTTCTACCTTGTGGATCAGTGACTCTTGTCACTTTTGTTGTGATTGAATTTGCCCTTGAGTTTGATGCAGCAGCAGTGGCTCCTGAAGGTCTCCTTTTACTTGAATTCGAAGTCATAGAGTTATGTCTCGATGAATTGACCCTTGTTCGAGTAGCCTTTGGTCGTGGTAACACGTTATCTACACTGGTCTGTGATCTCAAAGAGTAAGTCTTATAAGTTGGGATAGTCTTCACTGGTTGTTTCTTAACTGGTTGTTGGTGGCGTGGTACCCTGCCCGTATTAGACGTGTACACCATTGAATGTGCTCTTTGAGTGGCTCTTGGTCGAGAAGTGGTACCCGCTGTGGCTGCAGCAGATGCAGCTGCAGCAGACAGTCTGTGACTGCTGTTATAATCCTGTTGGTTCTGGTAATAGTAGTCGTAACGGGACAAATCCGGGACTCTTCTCTCCTTCTTCGAAAATCCAAATACCATTGCGCTTTTACTATCCTTCTTGCAATGTTATTGAGGGAAGTTATTGATTGTTTGCGTCCCTGATTTGTAGTCGCCGATTGATTTTTCGATATCATTCTGGACGACTGCTTTTACCCTTGTAATGAAGTCATATAGGGTTAAAATAGGAGTCAAATTAAATTATCGTCATTGTTATCGAGAAATAGTGGTAGAGTTAGAATGGTGGTGATATGTGGTGGTGGCAACTGTGAATTTGTTATTGTTTGTTTTGTATTGAAATTTAAAGTTGTATAATTGCAGTTTTCCGAGTATGACAATTACGATCAGCAGTTATATAAGGATCGGGCAATTGTATTGATTTCTTAGTGTCTTGAATGGCCATATTGGTTTGCTATTGTTTTGTTTGTAAAGTTTCGTAAAGGTGTAAATTGTACATCTGAGCACTTTATAATCTAAACGAACTTCAGCAATTTAATATAGTGTAGTTTAAACCAAAAAACTGTAGAAGTAGATAAATTAACAAAATGAAAGTAGCAACTTTTGTGTGTTGTAAACATACAATTACCATCTGATGTTGTATATATTTTACAAAATAAAGATCTTTACAAAATAACCGCTGAATTGAATGCGGTTAAAGAACAATCACAGTGTAGCGAGTTATTGAATAAATACAATTAGTAAAATCAATATCCATTTCTCATTTCAGTTACGTAAAATAAAATATTCCGTTACAAACCACCTATTTAAATTCCTTGTTGTAATCCACTAAAGTAAATCTGTAACGGACATCACCTTTGTCCATTCTGTCAAATACTTCATGAACACCATCTTCACTGATGGGGACGGTCTGCACCCAAATCTTCAAATTTTTCTTGGCGACTAAATCAAGCATGATCTTAATCTCTTCAGGTGAACCAATGCCACTGTTACCAATAGTGACACCAAGTAATTCCATAGCATTGAATTGTAATTTCTCACCAAATTCTGGTGCTGCAATGGAAATAATCTTTGTGTTCAATTTCATCACTTTAATAAATTTACTAAAATCAATATCAGTTAAAGAACTGGAACAAACTACTAATAAATCTAAAGTGTCAAAATATGTCTTTTCCCAATCTTTATCCTCTAAAGTGGCGATATAATGTTTGGCCCCCAATTTCATGGCGTCCTCCTTCTTGTTTTGTCTACGAGAGAAGGCATACACTTCAGCACCCATAGCATTGGCCAGAATCACACCCATGTGACCAATACCACCAATACCGACAATACCAATTTTCTTCCCAGGTCCACAACCATTTCTTAATAATGGTGAAAACACAGTGATACCACCACACATTAATGGAGCAGCTAAATGAGATGGAATTTCATCTGGGATTGGGATTACAAAATGTTCATGCACACGAATATGTGAGGCATACCCACCTTGAGAGATGTATCCGTCTTTGTAAGCTTGACTGTAAGTAGTAACGAAACCTTCCATACAGTAAGGTTCATTATTGCTCTTACAACGACTACATTCTAGACAGGAATACACTTGAGCACCCACACCAACACGATCACCAATCTTCAAACCTGAATTAGATTTGGTACCTAATTTGACCACACGCCCCACAATTTCGTGACCTACAACTTGGTTGTCTGGAACTTGACCCCAATGAGAAGCAGCACAATGGACATCAGAACCACATACACCACAACACTCGATTTCAATGTCAACGTCATGGTCATGGAATGGTTTAGGATCAAAAGAGATCTTCTTTGGATGTCTCCAATCCTTACGATCAGTGACGGCAATACCTTGAAATTTTTCTGGATAAGACATAGTGGGTAATTGTTTGTTTAAATTTATTGTTGTTGTTATAATTCATTTAGAAAAATCATGACACAGTTATACCGTTATTTGTGGTATTATTTATATGAGTGCTGGATGACATGTGTTCAGCTTCACTCTGATGGATAACCTGATCGTACGAGATCTAATGTCAGCATTCGGCCGAACTTACATAATAAAGGTTCGGCCGAATGTGGGAACATTACTATACTAAGACGGAGTTTCGGCCGATATTCGGCCGAATTACTTATTGGTAAACGTAATCAACTATTCAGTTCTAGACAAACGTATTCCAGACGAAACACTTTCATAATACCGACACCGTAATATTCCAAGCAAAACACTGTGATAAGTTTGTTTGATGCAAATTTATTAACGATTGGTTGTTCTGAGGATGCCAAACTTCCCTGTAGTGATCTTCTGAATTAGTCATATTCACTGCAATGTTTTAAACAATTTCCTTAGAGTTCACAACTGTTGCATCTGTTCTCCAATGTAATACATCCCTGTATGTTACAGAATAAACTATCTCTGACAACAAGGACGTATATGCGATTGATTTGTTCATTACATAGTAGTTCCTCTATAAATCATTCATTTTTTTACCTGCATAATTACAAATTGAACATCTAACAGTAATAATAATAACAGTAATGCTGAAATAACATAAGAGAGATAATTTTTTCTTGAAGATAAAACAGTTTTAATATATATAACATCAACTGTATATAATGTAATCACTAAATAATAACATATAAGAAGAGTAGACTATTTAGTAGTTCAAACAAAGGCCATAAATAAAAGACCTAATAAACTAGTTAAGTAATATGTTCTTAGAGAAGAACCCTGGCCTTCATATTGGTTGTTAATCTCAGCTGTTGAAACCTTAGGAACAGTGGTGGATTGGCCGTTGTAAATATTACTGATAAGTGGTGAAGTGACTCCTGGTGTAGTGTTTACAGCAGCTGGTGTAACGGAAGAACCTTCTTCTTTGGCAGAAACGTTAGCCGTTGCGGTAACAGTACCAGAAGCAGCACTCTTCTTGGAGTGACAAACGTCGTCACAAATAGTAGATGTCATAGTAGATTGGTCCTTTTCAGTGACAGTACTAATCGCACTGGTTGCATCTGCAGATTCAGCTGTTGGTGTAGTGTTTGCATTGTTACTGGAAGCTTCAGGATTTACCGGTATGGTACTGTAAGCATCAGAACCATCATTTCCATCAGGTGTTAGGTTCGTGACAGATTTCGATGTAATGTCAACTGATGGAGTGGATGTGGTACTTTGGATCACTGTATTGTTACTATATCTACCACGTGTAACTTGAATACCAACAGTAGATGTGGTGGTACCAACAACTAAACCAGATCCGCTGGTGTTTGGGAAGTAGGAGATCACGTCCGTTTCAACTTGGCCGTCAGGCTTAGTAACAGTGGCAGTGGTGACGGGTGGGATCGTAACAACGGTCACAGTGGAGGAACCGGTCACAGTCAAGGAACCGTCGGTGCTTGGGAAGTAGGAAATGACTTGGATGTCAACTTCACCGTTAGGTTGCGTGGCACTGGTGGTTGTCACTGCTGGGGCACCGGCAGCAAAGGTGGTGGTACCGACAACTAAACTGGATCCGCTAGTGTTTGGGAAGTAGGAGATCACGTCGATCTCCACTTCACCGTTGGGCTTGGTGGCAGTAGTGGTGGTGACGGGTGGGATCGTGACAACGGTCACAGTGGAGGAACCGGTCACAGTCAAGGAACCGTCGGTGCTTGGGAAGTACGAGATGACCTGGATGTCAACTTCACCGTTAGGTTGCGTGGCACTGGTGGT